>JAVTVJ010011546.1:0-17208 GCA_034509425.1 Eopsaltria australis | reverse complement strand
AAGATTTTGTTCAATGGGGATGAATTTTGAGATAAAAACGCTCCAGTTGGGTGAAAAAGTCAATGTTGGATGGAAAAGTCAAGGTTGGAACTCAACAGGGATGAGTTTTGGGATAAAAGCGCTCCAGTTGGACGGAAGATTCAACATTGGTTGGAAAAGCCAATATTAGACCTCAATGGGGATAAATTTCGGGATAAAAACGCCCCCGTTGGACCAAACCCCAACATTTTGGTCAAAGGGGATGAATTTTGGGATAAAAATGCTCTAATTGGAAGGAAAGTCAACATTTGGGTGGGAAAATCAATATTTGGACTTCAATGGGGAAGAATTTTGGATAAAAATGCCCCTGTTGACCAAACCCCACGGACTTTGGTCAATGGGAAGAATTTTGGGGTAAAAATGCTCCAGTTGGGTAGAAAAGTCAAGTGTTGGAAATCAAACAAGGATGATTTTGGGTAAAGCCCAGTTGGGTGGGAAAGCCATGTTGGGTGGAAAAGTCAAGTTCAATGTCAATGGGAAATTCGGGATAAAAACGCCCCGTTGGACCAAAACCCAAATTTTGGTGAATGGGGATGGATTTTGGGATAAAAGCACCCCAGTTGGGTGAAAAAGTCAACGTTGGATGGAAAAGTCAAGGTTGGAACTCAACAGGGATGAGTTTTGGGATAAAAGCGCTCCAATTGGACGGAAAATTCAACATTGGGTGGAAAAGCCAATATTAGACCTCAATGGGGACGAATTTTGGGATAAAAACGCACCCGTTGGACCAAACCCCAAAATTTTGGTCAATGGGGATGAATTTTGTGATGAAAATGCTCCAATTGGACGGAAAAGTCAACATTGGGTGGAAAAGCCAATATTGGACCTCAATGGGGACAAATTTCGGGATAAAAACGCCCCCATTGGACCAAAACACAACATTTTGGTGAATGGGGACAAATTTTGAAATAAAAACGCCCCCTGTTGGACCAAACCCAGAGAGTTTGGTCAATGGGGATGAATTTTTGGGATAAAAATGCTCCAATTGGGTAGAAAAGTCAACGTCGGGCTTCAATGAGGATGGATTTGTGATAAAAATGCCCCAATTGGGTGGAAAAGTCAGTGTTGGGTGGAAAGGTCAATGTTCAACATCAAATGGGACAAATTTTGAGATAAAAACGCCCCCGTTGGACCAAACCCCAAGATTTTGGTCAATGGGGATGAATTTTGGGATAAAAACGCTCCAACTGGGGGAAAAAGTCAACGCTGGATGGAAAAATCAAGGTTGGATCTAAACAGGGATGAGTTTTGGGATAAAAACGCTCCAATTGGATGGAAAAGTCAACGTTGGGTGGAAAAGCCAATATTGGACTTCAATGGGGACAAATTTTAGGATAAAAACGCCCCAATTGGGTAGAAAAGTCAACGTCGGACATCAACGAGGATGGATTTGGAATAAAAATGCCCAGTTGGGTGGAAAAGCCAACGCTGGGCCTCAAGGGGATGGATTTTTGGATAAAAACACCCAGTTGGGTGGAAAAGTCAAGATTCAACATCAATGGGACAAATTTCGGGATAAAAACGCTCCCTTTGGACCAAACTCCAAGATTTTGGTCAATGGGGAAGAATTTTGGGGTAAAAACTCCCTAATTGTATGGAAAAGTCAATGTTGGACCTCAATGGGGATGAATTTGGGGTAAAAAGGCCCAGTTGGGTGGAAAGGCCAATGTTGGGTGGAAAAGTCAAGGTTCAACATCAATGGGACAAATTTTGGGATAAAAACGCCCCCGTGGGATCAAAACCCACGACTTTGGTCAATGGGGATGAATTTTGGGATAAAAACGCTCCAATTGGGTAGAAAAGTAAAGTTGGGCATCAATAAGGATGGATTTGTGATAAAAATGCCCAATTGGGTGGAAAAGTCAGTGTTGGGTGGAAAGGTCAATGTTCAAAATCAATGGGACAAATTTTGAGATAAAAACGCCCCCGTTGGACCAAACACCAAGATTTTGGTCAATGGGGATGAATTTTGAGATAAAAACGCTCCATTTGGGTGAAAAAGTCAACATTGGGTGGAAAAGCCAATATTGGACCTCCATGGGAACAAATTTTGGGATAAAAACGCCCCCGTTGGACCAAACCCCAAGACTTTGGTCAATGGGGATGAATTTTGGGATAAAAACGCTCCAGTTGGGTGAAAAAGTCAACGCTGGATGGAAAAGTCAAGGTTGGATCTCAACAGGTATGAGTTTTGGGATAAAAACGCTCCAATTGAATGGAAATTCAACTTGGTTGGAAAAGCCAGTATTGGGACCTCAATGGGGACAAATTTCGGGATAAAAACGCCCCGTTGGACGCAAACCCAACATTTTGGTCATGGGATGAATTTTGAGATAAACGCTCCATTTGGGTGAAAAAGTCAACGTTGAATGGAAAAGTCAAGGTTGGATCTCAACAGGGATGAGTTTTGGGATAAAACGCTCCAATTGGATGGAAAAGTCAACGTTGGGTGGAAAACTCAATATTGGACCTCAATGGGGACAAATTTTAGGATAAAAACGCCCCCATCCTACCAAAACCCAAGATTTTGGTCAATGGGGGTGAATTTTGGGATGAAAACGCCCCAATTGGGTGAAAAAGTCAACGGTGGATGGAAAAGTCAAGGTTGGAACTCAACAGGGATGAGTTTTGGGATAAAAGCGCTCCAATTGGACTGAAAATTCAACATTGGGTGGAAAAGCACATATTAGACCTCAATGGGGACAAATTTCGGGATAAAAACGCCCCCGTTGGACCAAACCCCAACATTTTGGTCAATGGGGATGAATTTTGGGATAAAAACGCTCCAATTGGAAGGAAAAGTCAATATTGGGTGGAAAACTCAATATTGGACTTCAATGGGGAAAAATTTTGGGATAATAATGCCCCTGTTGGACCAAACCCCAAGACTTTGGTCAATGGGGAAGAATTTTGGGGTAAAAATGCTCCATTTGGGTAGAAAAGTCAAGGTTGGAAATCAACAAGGATGACTTTTGGGTAAAAAGACCGAGTTGGGTGGGAAAGCCAATGTTGGGTGGAAAAGTCAATGTTCAATGTCAATGGGAAAAGTTTTGGGATAAAAACGCCCCCGTTGGACCAAACCCCAAGACTTAGGTCAATGGGGATGAATTTTGGGATGAAAACGCTCCAGTTGGGTGAAAAAGTCAACGCTGGATGGAAAAATCAAGGTTGGATCTGAACAGGGATGAGTTTTCGGATAAAAACGCTCCAATTGGACGGAAAAGTCAACGTTTGGTGAAAAAGTCAATATTGGACTTCAATGGGGACAAATTTCAGGATAAAAACGCCCCGTTGGACCAAACCCCAACATTTTGGTCAATGGGGATGAATTTTTGGGATAAAAATGCCCCAGTTGTGTGGAAAAGCCAATGTTGGGTGAAGAAGTCAAGGTTCAACATCAATGGGACAAATTTTGGGATAAAAATGCCCCCGTTAGACCAAAACCCGACATTTTGGTGAATGGGGACAAATTTTGAAATAAAAACGCCCCCTGTTGGACCAAACCCGGAGTGTTTGGTCAATGGGGATGAATTTTTGGGATAAAAATGCTCCAATTGGGTAGAAAAGTCAACGTCAGGCTTCAATGAGGATGGATTTGTGATAAAAATGCCCCAATTGGGTGGAAAAGTCAGTGTTGGGTGGAAAAGTCAATGTTCAACATCAATGGGACAAATTTTGGGATAAAAACACCCCCGTTGGACCAAACCCCAAGATTTTGGTCAATGGGGATGAATTTTGGGATAAAAACGCTCCAATTGGGTGAAAAAGTCAACGTTGGATGGAAAAGTCAAGGTTGGATCTCAACAGGGATGAGTTTTGGGATAAAAACGCTCCAATTGGACGGAAAAGTCAACTTTGGGTGGAAAAGCCAATATTGGACTTCCATGGGGACAAATTTTAGGATAAAAACGCCCCAATTGGGTAGAAAAGTCAACGTCGGACATCAACGAGGATGGATTTGGAATAAAAATCCCCAGTTGGGTGGAAAAGCCAACGCTGGGCCTCAAGGGGGATGGATTTTTGGATAAAAACACCCAGTTGGGTGGAAAAGTCAAGATTCAACATCAATGGGACAAATTTCGGGATAAAAACGCTCCCTTGGACCAAACCCCAAGATTTTGGTCAATGGGGAAGAATTTTGGGGTAAAAACTCCCTAATTGTATGGAAAAGTCAATGTAGGACCTCAATGGGGATGAATTTGGTGTAAAAAGGCCCAGTTGGGTGGAAAAGCCAATGTTGGGTGGAAAAGTCAAGGTTCAACATCAATGGGACAAATTTTGGGATAAAAACGCCCCCGTTGGATCAAAACCCACGACTTTGGTCAATGGGGATGTATTTTGGGATAAAAATGCTCCAATTGGGTGGAAAAGTCAACGTTAAGTTTATGAGGATGGATTTGTGATAAAAATGCCCCAATTGGGCGGAAAAGTCAGTGTTGGGTGGAAAGGTCAATGTTCAACATCAATGGGAAAAATTTTGAGATAAAAACGCCCCGTTGGACCAAACCCCAAGATTTTGGTCAATGGGGATGAATTTTGGGATAAAAACGCTCCATTTGGGTGAAAAAGTCAACGCTGGATGGAAAAATCAAGGTTGGATCTCAACAGGGATGAGTTTTGGGATAAAAACGCTCCAATTGGATGGAAAGTCAACGTTGGGTGAAAAAGTCAATATTGGACCTCAACGGGGACAAATTTTGGATAAAAACGCCCCCGTTGGACCAAACCGGAAGAGTTTGGTCAATGGGGATGAATTTTTGGGATAAAAACGTCCCAATTGGGTGGAAAAAGTCAACGTTGGATGGAAAAGTCAAGGTTGGATCTCAACAGGGATGAGTTTTGGGATAAAAACGCTCCAATTGGACGGAAAAGTCAACTTTGGGTGGAAAAGCCAATATTGGACTTCAATGGGGACAAATTTTAGGATAAAAACGCCCCAATTGGGTAGAAAAGTCAACGTCGGACATCAACGAGGATGGATTTGGAATAAAAATGCCCAGTTGGGTGGAAAAGACAACGCTGGGCCTCAAGGGGGATGGATTTTTGGATAAAAACACCCAGTTGGGTGGAAAAGTCAAGATTCAACATCAATGGGACAAATTTCGGGATAAAAACGCTCCCTTTGGACCAAACCCCAAGATTTTGGTCAATGGGGAAGAATTTTGGGGTAAAAACTCCCTAATTGTATGGAAAAGTCAATGTTGGACCTCAATGGGGATGAATTTGGGGTAAAAAGGCCCAGTTGGGTGGAAAAGCCAATGTTGGGTGGAAAAGTCAAGGTTCAACATCAATGGGACAAATTTTGGGATAAAAACGCCCCCGTTGGATCAAAACCCACAACTTTGGTCAATGGGGATGAATTTTGGGATAAAAACGCTCCATTTGGGTAGAAAAGTCAAAGTTGGCATCAATAAGGATGGATTTGTGATAAAAATGCCCCAATTGGGTGGAAAAGTCAGTGTTGAGTGGAAAAGTAAATGTTCAACATCAATGGGACAAATTTTGAGATAAAAACGCCCCCGTTGGACCAAACCCCAAGATTTTTGTCAATGGGGGTGAATTTTGGGATGAAAACGCCCCAATTGGGTGAAAAAGTCAACGTTGTATGGAAAACTCAATATTGGACCTCAATGGGGACAAATTTTCGGATAAAAACGCCCCCATCCTACCAAAACCCAAGATTTTGGTCAATGGGGGTGAATTTTGGGATGAAAACGCCCAAATTGGATGAAAAAGTAAACGTTGGATGGAAAAGTCAAGGTTGGAACTCAACAGGGATGAGTTTTGGGATAAAAACGCTCCAATTGGACGGAAGATTCAACATTAGTTGGAAAAGCCAATATTGGACGTCAATGGGGACAAATTTCGGGATAAAAACGCCCCCGTTGGACCAAAACCCAAGATTTTGGTCAATGGGGGTGAATTTTGGGATAAAAACGCCCCAATTGGGTGAAAAAGTCAACGTTGGATGGAAAACTCAATATTGGACCTCAATGGGGACAAATTTTAGGATAAAAACGTCCCCATCCTACCAAAACCCAAGATTTTGGTCAATGGGGGTGAATTTTGGGATGAAAACGCCCCAATTGGGAGAAAAAGTCAACGTTGGATGGAAAAGTCAAGGTTGGAACTCAACAGGGATGAGTTTTGGGATAAAAGCGCTCCAATTGGACTGAAAATTCAACATTGGGTGGAAAAGCACATATTAGACCTCAATGGGGACAAATTTCGGGATAAAAACGCCCCCGTTGGACCAAACCCCAACATTTTGGTCAATGGGGATGAATTTTGGGATAAAAACGCTCCAATTGGAAGGAAAAGTCAATATTGGGTGGAAAACTCAATATTGGACTTCAATGGGGAAAAATTTTGGGATAATAATGCCCCTGTTGGACCAAACCCCAAGACTTTGGTCAATGGGGAAGAATTTTGGGGTAAAAATGCTCCAGTTGGGTAGAAAAGTCAAGGTTGGAAATCAACAAGGATGACTTTTGGGTAAAAAGGCCGAGTTGGGTGGGAAAGCCAATGTTAGGTGGAAAAGTCAATGTTCAATGTCAATGGGAAAAATTTCGGGATAAAAACGCCCCCGTTGGACCAAACCCCAAGACTTAGGTCAATGGGGATGAATTTTGTGATGAAAACGCTCCAGTTGGGTGAAAAAGTCAACGCTGGATGGAAAAGTCAAGGTTGGAACTCAACAGGGATGAGTTTTGGGATAAAAGCGCTCCAACTGGACGGAAAATTCAACATTGGGTGGAAAAGCCAATATTAGACCTCAATGGGGACGAATTTTGGGATAAAAACGCCCCCGTTGGACCAAACCCCAAAATTTTGGTCAATGGGGATGAATTTTGTGATGAAAATGCTCCAATTGGACGGAAAAGTCAACATTGGGTGGAAAAGCCAATATTGGACTTCAATGGGGACAAATTTTAGGATAGAAACGCCCCAATTGGGTAGAAAAGTCAACGTCGGACATCAACAAGGATGGATTTGGAATAAAAACACCCAGTTGGGTGGAAAAGCCAACGCTGGGCCTCAAGGGGGATGGATTTTTGGATAAAAACACCCAGTTGGGTGGAAAAGTCAAGATTCAACATCAATGGGACAAATTTCAGGAAAAAAACGCTCCCTTTGGACCAAACCCCAAGATTTTGGTCAATGGGGAAGAATTTTGGGGTAAAAATGCTCCAGTTGGGTAGAAAAGTCAAGGTTGGAACTCAACAAGGATGACTTTTTGGGAAAAAGGCCCAGTTGGGTGGGAAAGCCAATGTTGGGTGGAAAAGTCAATGTTCAATGTCAATGGGAAAAATGTTGGGATATAATCGCCCCCGTTGGACCAAACCCCAAGACTTTGGTCAATGGGGATGAATTTTGGGATGAAAACGCTCCAGTTGGGTGAAAAAGTCAACGCTGGATGGAAAAGTCAAGGTTGGATCTCAACAGGGATGAGTTTTAAGATTAAAACGCTCCAATTGGATGGGAAAGTCAACGTGGGTGAAAAAAAGTCACTATTGGACTTAAATGGGACAAAATTTCGGATAAAACGCCCCGATTGGACCAAACCCCAACATTTTGGTCAATGGGATGAATTTTTTGGATAAAAATGCCCCAGTTGTGTTGGAAAAAAAGCCCAATGTTGGGTGAAAGAAGTCAAGGTTTCAACATCAATGGGACAAATTTGGCGAATAAAAAGCCCCCGTTGGACCAAAACCCAACATTTGGCCAATGGGATGAAATTTTTGGGATAAAACGCTTCTGTTGGATGGAAAAGTCAACGTTGGGTGGAAAACAAAATATTGGACCTCAATGGGGACAAATTTTGGGATAAAAATGACCCCGTTAGACCAAAACCCAACATTTTGGTGAATGGGGACAAATTTTGAAATAAAAACGCCCCCTGTTGGACCAAGCCCAGAGAGTTTGGTCAATGGGGATGAATTTTTGGGATAAAAATGCTCCAATTGGGTAGAAAAGTCAACGTCAAGCTTAAATGAGGATGGATTTGTGATAAAAATGCCCCAAATTGGGTGGAAAATCAGTTGGTTAAAATTCAATTCAACATCAATGCAGACAAATTTGATATAAAACGCCCCCTGACCAAACCCCCAAGCAATTTTGTCAATGGATGAATTTTGGGATAAAAACGTCCTAATTGGGTGAAAAAGTCAACATTGGATGGAAAAGTCAAGGTTGGAACTCGACAGGGATGAGTTTTGGGATAAAAACGCTCCAATTGGACGGAAAAGTCAACTTTGGGTTGAAAAGCCAATATTGGACTTTAATGGGGACAAATTTTGGGATAAAAACACCCCAATTGTGTAGAAAAGTCAACGTCGGACATCAACGAGGATGGATTTGGAATAAAAATGCCCAGTTGGGTGGAAAAGCCAACGCTGGGCCTCAAGGGGGATGGATTTTTGGATAAAAACAACCAGTTGGGTGGAAAAGTCAAGATTCAACATCAATGGGACAAATTTCGGGATAAAAACGCTCCCTTTGGACCAAACCCCAAGATTTTGGTCAATGGGGAAGAATTTTTGGGTAAAAACTCCCTAATTGTATGGAAAAGTCAAGGTTGGACCTCAATGGGGATGAATTTGGGGTAAAAAGGCCCAGTTGGGTGGAAAAGCCAATGTTGGGTGGAAAAGTCAAGGTTCAACATCAATGGGACAAATTTTGGGATAAAAACGCCCCCGTTGGATCAAAACCCCACGACTTTGGTCAATGAAGATGAATTTTGGGATAAAAACGCTCCAATTGGGTAGAAAAGTCAAAGTTGGGCATCAATGAGGATGGATTTGTGAAAAAAATGCCCCAATTGGGCGGAAAAGTCAGTGTTGGGTGGAAAAGTCAAGGTTGGAACTCAACAGGGATGAGTTTTGGGATAAAAACGCTCCAATTGGACGGAAAATTCAACATTGGGTGGAAAAGCCAATATTGGACCTCAATGGGGACAAATTTCTATATAAACGCCCCTGTTAGACCAAACCTCAAGATTTTGGTCAATGGGGATGAATTTTGAGATAAAAACGCTCCATTTGGGTGAAAAAGTCAACGTTGGATGGAAAAGTCAGGGTACGATCTCAACAGGGATGAGTTTTGGGATAAAAACGCTCCAATTGGATGGAAAAGTCAACGTTGGGTGGAAAACTCAATATTGGACCTGAATGGGGACAAATTTTTAGGATAAAAACGCAACCATCCTACCAAAACCCAAGATTTTGGTCAATGGGGGTGAATTTTGGGATGAAAACGCCCCAATTGGGTGAAAAAGTCAACGTCGGATGGAAAAGTCAAGGTTGGAACTCAACAGGGATGAGTTTTCGGATAAAAACGCTCCAATTGGACGGAAAATTCAACATTGGGTAGAAAAGCCAATATTGGACCTCAAGGACAATTTGCATAAAAAAACGCCCGTGACAAACCCCAACATTTGTCAATGGATGAATTTTGCGATAAAAATGCTCCAATTGCGACGGACAAATCAACATTGGTATGAAAACTCACATATTGGGCTCAACCGCGGACCAAATATATGGATTATAAACACCCCTGCTTGGACCAAACCCCAAGACTTGTCAAGGACAAATATTGATAAAAACGCCCCAATTGGTAGAAAAGTCAACTCGGACATCAACGAGGATGGATTTGGAATAAAAATGCCCAGTTGGGTGGAAAAGCCAACGCTGGGCCTCAAGGGGGATGGATTTTTGGATAAAAAACACCCAGTTGGGTGGAAAAGTCAAGATTCAACATCAATGGGACAAATTTCGGGATAAAACGCTCCCTTTGGACCAAACCCCAAGATTTTGGTCAATGGGGAAGAATTTTGGGGTAAAAAATCCCTAATTGTATGGAAAAGTCAATGTTGGACCTCAATGGGGATGAATTTGGGGTGAAAAGGCCCAGTTGGGTGGAAAAGCCAATGTTGGGTGGAAAAGTCAAGGTTCAACATCAATGGGACAAATTTTGGGATAAAAACGCCCCCGTTGGATCAAAACCCACGACTTTGGCCAATGGGGATGAATTTTGGGATAAAAATGCTCCATTTGGGTAGAAAAGTCAAAGTTGGGTATCAATGAGGATGGATTTGTGATAAAAATGCCCCAATTGGGTGGAAAAGTCAGTGTTGGGTGGAAAGGTCAATGTTCAACATCAATGGGACAAATTTTTAGATAAAAACGCCCCCGTTGGACCAAACCCCAAGATTTTGGTCAATGGGGATGAGTTTTGGGATAAAAACACTCCAATTGGATGGAAAAGTCAACGTTGGGTGGAAAACTCAATATTGGACCTCAATGGGGACAAATTTTACGATAAAAACGCCCCCATCCTACCAAAACCCAAGATTTTGATCAATGGGTGTGAATTTTGGGATGAAAACACCCTAATTGGGTGAAAAAGTCAACGTTGGATGGAAAAGTCAAGGTTGGAACTCAACAGGGATGAGTTTTGGGATAAAAGCGCTCCAATTGGACGGAAAATTCAACATTGGGTGGAAAAGCCAGTAATGGACCTCAATGGGGACAAATTTTGGGATAAAAACGCCCCCGTTGGACCAAACCCCAACATTTTGGTCAATGGGGATGAATTTTGAGATAAAAACGCTCCATTTGGGTGAAAAAGTCAACGTTGGATGGAAAAGTCAAGGTTGGATCTCAACAGGGATGAGTTTTGGGATAAAAACGCTCCAATTGGATGGAAAAGTCAACGTTGGGTGGAAAACTCAATATTGGACCTCAATGGGGACAAATTTTAAGATAAAAACGCCCCCATCCTACCAAAACCCAAGATTTTGGTCAAATGGGGGTGAATTTTGGGATGAAAACACCCCAATTGGGTGAAAAAGTCAACGTTGGATGGAAAAGTCAAGGTTGGAACTCAACAGGGATGAGTTTATTGGGGAATAAAAAGCAGCGGCTCCAAAATTTGGGGACCCTGAAAAAATTCCAAACAAAATTGGAGTGGAAAAAAAGCCAATATTAGACATCAATGGGGACAATTTTCGGGATAAAAACGCCCCCGTTGGACAAAACCCCAACATTTTGGTCAATGGGGATGAATTTTGGGATAAAAATGCTCCAATTGGACGGAAAAGTCAACATTGGGTGGAAAACTCAATATTGGACTTCAAGGGGGAAAAATTTTGGGATAAAAATGCCCCTGTTGGACCAAACCCCAAGACTTTGGTCAATGAGGAAGAATTTTGGGGTAAAAATGCTCCAATTGGGTAGAAAAGTCAAGGTTGGAAATCAACAAGGATGACTTTTGGGTAAAAAGGCCCAGTTGGGTGGGAAAGCCAATGTTGGGTGGAAAAGTCAATGTTCAATGTCAATGGGAAAAATTTCGGGATAAAAACGCCCCCGTTGGACCAAACCCCAAGATTTTGTTCAATGGGGATGAATTTTGGGATAAAAACGCTCCAGTTGGGTGAAAAAGTCAATGTTGGATGGAAAAGTCAAGGTTGGAACTCAACAGGGATGAGTTTTGGGATAAAAGCGCTCCAATTGGACTGAAAATTCAACATTGGGTGGAAAAGCCAATATTAGACCTCAATGGGGACAAATTTCGGGATAAAAACGCCCCCGTTGGACCAAACCCCAACATTTTGGTCAAAGGGGATGAATTTTAGGATAAAAATGCTCTAATTGGAAGGAAAAGTCAACATTGGGTGGAAAATTCAATATTGGACTTCAATGGGGAAAAATTTTGGGATAAAAATGCCCCTGTTGGACCAAACCCCAAGACTTTGGTCAATGGGGAAGAATTTTGGGGTAAAAATGCTCCAGTTGGGTAGAAAAGTCAAGGTTGGAAATCAACAAGGATGAATTTTGGGTAAAAAGGCCCAGTTGGGTGGAAAAGCCAATGTTGGGTGGAAAAGTCAAGATTCAACATCAATGGGACAAATTTTGGGATAAAAACGCCCCCGTTGGATCAAAACCCACGAATTTGGTCAATGGGGATGAATTTTGTGATAAAAACGCTCCAATTGGACGAAAAGTCAACGTAAGTTTAATGAGGATGATTTGTGATAAAAAATGCCCCAATTGGGTGGAAAAAGTCAGTGGTTGGGTGGAAAGGTCAATGTTCAACTCAATCGGGACAATTTTGAGATAAAAACGCCCCGTTGGACGCAAATCCGAAGAGGTTTGGTCAATGGGGATGAATTTTGGGATAAAAGCCTCCATTTGGGTGAAAAAGTACGCTGGATGGAAAAATCAAGGTTGGATCTCAACAGGGATGAGTTTTTGGGATAAAACGCCGCGCAATTGAATGGAAAAGTCAAAACGTTGGGTGAAAAAGTCAATACTGGACCTCAACGGGGACAAATTTTGGAATAAAAACACCCCCGTTGGACCAAACCGGAAGAGTTTGGTCAATGGGGATGAATTTTTGGGATAAAAATGTCCCAATTGGGTGAAAAAGTCAACGTTGGATGGAAAAGTCAAGGTTGGAACTCGACAGGGATGAGTTTTGGGATAAAAACGCTCCAATTGGACGGAAAAGTCAACTTTGGGTGAAAAAGCCAATATTGGACTTCAATGGGGACAAATTTTAGGATAAAAACTTCCCAATTGAGTAGAAAAGTCAACGTCGGACATCAACGAGGATGGATTTGGAATAAAAATGCCCAGTTGGGTGGAAAAGACAACGCTGGGCCTCAAGGGGGATGGATTTTTGGATAAAAACACCCAGTTGGGTGGAAAAGTCAAGATTCAACATCAATGGGACAAATTTCGGGATAAAACGCTCCCTTTGGACCAAACCCCAAGATTTTGGTCAATGGGGAAGAATTTTGGGGTAAAAACTGCCTAATTGTATGGAAAAGTCAATGTTGGACCTCAATGGGGATGAATTTGGGGTAAAAAGGCCAAGTTGGGTGGAAAAGCCAATGTTGGGTGGAAAAGTCAAGGTTCAACATCAATGGGACAAATTTTGGGATAAAAACGCCCCCGTTGGATCAAAACCCACGACTTTGGTCAATGGGGATGAATTTTGGGATAAAAATGCTCCAATTTGGTAGAAAAGTCAAAGTTGGGCATCAATGAGGATTGATTTGGGATAAAAATGCCCCAATTGGGTGGAAAAGCCAGTGTTGGGTGGAAAAGTCAATTTTCAACATCAATGGGACAAATTTTGAGATAAAAACGCCCCCGTTGGACCAAACCCCAAGATTTTTGTCAATGGGGGTGAATTTTGGGATGAAAACGCCCCAATTGGGTGAAAAAGTCAACGTTGGATGGAAAACTCAATATTGGACCTCAATGGGGACAAATTTTCGGATAAAAACGCCCCCATCCTACCAAAACCCAAGATTTTGGTCAATGGGGGTGAATTTCGGGATGAAAACGCCCCAATTGGATGAAAAAGTAAACGTTGGATGGAAAAGTCAAGGTTGGAACTCAACAGGGATGAGTTTTGGGATAAAAACGCTCCAATTGGACGGAAGATTCAACATTAGTTGGAAAAGCCAATATTGGACGTCAATGGGGACAAATTTCGGGATAAAAACGCCCCCGTTGGACCAAACCCCAACATTTTGGTCAATGGGGGTGAATTTTTTGGATAAAAACGCCCCAATTGGGGTGAAAAAGTCAACGTTGGAATGGAAAACTCAATATTGGACCTCATGGGGGAAAATTTTTAGATAAAAACGTCCATCCTAACAACACCCAAGATTTTGGTCAATGGGGGTGAATTTTGGTATGAAAACGCCCCAATTGGGTGAAAAAGTCAACGTTGGATGGAAAAGTCAAGGTTGGAACTCAACAGGGATGAGTTTTGGGGATAAAAACGCTCCAATTGGACGGAAAATTCAACATTGGGTGGAAAAGCCAATATTAGACCTCAATGGGGACAATTTTCGGGATAAAAACGCCCCCGTTGGACAAAACCCCAACATTTTGGTCAATGGGGATGAATTTTGGGATAAAAATGCTCCAATTGGACGGAAAAGTCAACATTGGGTGGAAAACTCAATATTGGACTTCAATGGGGAAAAATTTTGGGATAAAAATGCCCCTGTTGGACCAAACCCCATGACTTTGGTCAATGGGGAAGAATTTTGGGGTAAAAATGCTCCAATTGGGTAGAAAAGTCAAGTTTGGAACTCAACAAGGATGACTTTTGGGTAAAAAGGCCCAGTTGGGTGGGAAAGCCAATGTTGGGTGGAAAAGTCAATGTTCAATGTCAATGGGAAAAATTTCGGGATAAAAACGCCCCCGTTGGACCAAACCCCAAGACTTAGGTCAATGGGGATGAATTTTGGGATGAAAACGCTCCAGTTGGGTGAAAAAGTCAACTTTGGGTGGAAAAGCCAATATTGGACTTCAATGGGGACAAATTTTAGGATAAAAACGCCCCAATTGGGTAGAAAAGTCAACGTCGGACATCAACGAGGATGGATTTGGAATAAAAATGCCCAGTTGGGTGGAAAAGCCAACGCTGGGCCTCAAGGGGGATGGATTTTTGGATAAAAACACCCAGTTGGGTGGAAAAGTCAAGAATCAACATCAATGGGACAAATTTCGGGATAAAAACGCTCCCTTTGGACCAAACCCCAAGATTTTGGTCAATGGGGAAGAATTTTGGGGTAAAAATGCTCCAGTTGGGTAGAAAAGTCAAGGTTGGAACTCAACAAGGATGACTTTTTGGGAAAAAGGCCCAGTTGGGTGGGAAAGCCAATGTTGGGTGGAAAAGTCAATGTTCAATGTCAATGGGAAAAATTTTGGGATATAATCGCCCCTGTTGGACCAAACCCCAAGACTTTGGTCAATGGGGATGAATTTTGGGATAAAAACGCTCCAGTTGGGTGAAAAAGTCAACGCTGGATGGAAAAGTCAAGGTTGGATCTCAACAGGGATGAGTTTTAAGATAAAATCGCTCCAATTGGATGGAAAAGTCAACGTTGGGTGAAAAAGTCACTATTGGACTTAAATGGGGACAAATTTCAGGATAAAAACGCCCCGTTGGACCAAACACCAACATTTTGGTCAATGGGGATGAATTTTTGGGATAAAAATGCCCCAGTTGTGTGGAAAAGCCAATGTTGGGTGAAGAAGTCAAGGTTCAACATCAATGGGACAAATTTGGGAATAAAAACGCCCCCGTTGGACCAAAACCAAACATTTTGGCCAATGGGGATGAATTTTTGGGATAAAAACGCTCCAGTTGGATGGAGAAGTCAATGTTGGGTGTAAAAAAAAATATTGGACCTCAATGGGGACAAATTTCGGGATAAAAATGACCCCGTTAAACCAAAACCCAACATTTTGGAGAATCGGGACAAATTTTGAAATAAAAACGCCCCCTGTTGGACCAAACCCGGAGTGTTGGGTCAATGGGGATGAATTTTTGGGATAAAAATGCTCCAATTGGGTAGAAAAGTCAACGTCAGGTTTCAAAGAGGATGGATTTGTGATAAAAATGCCCCAATTGGGTGGAAAAGTCAGTGTTGGGTGGAAAAGTCAATGTTCAACATCAATGGAAAATTTTTGAGATAAAACGCCGCCCGTTGGACCAAAACCCAAGATTTTTTGGCAATGGCGGGATGGAATTTTGAGATAAAAACGCTCCAGTTGGGTTGAAAAAGTTCAATGTTTGGATGGCAAAAGTCAAGGTTGGATCTCAACAGGGATGAGTTTTGGGATAAAAACGCTCCAATTGGACGGAAAAGGTCAACTATTGGGTGGAAAAAGCCAATATTGGAAACTTTTAGGATAAAAACGCCCCAATTGGGTAGAAAAGTCAACGTCTGACATCAACGAGGATGGATTTGGAATAAAAATGCCCAGTTGGGTGGAAAAGACAACGCTGGGCCTCAAGGGGGATGGGTTTTTGGATAAAAACACCCAGTTGGGTGGAAAAGTCAAGATTCAACACATGGGACAAATTTCGGGATAAAAACGCTCCCTTTGGACCAAAGTTACCCCAAGATTTTTGGTCAATGGGGAGAATTTTGGGGTAAAAACTCCCCCTAATTGTAATGGAAAAGTTCTAATGTGACCTCAATGGGGATGAATTTGGGGTAAAAAGGCCGCAGTTGGGTGGCAAAGTCAATGTTGGGTGGAAAAGTGCAAGGTTCAACATTCAACATGGGACAAATTTTGGGATAAACACGCCCCCATTGGATCAAAACCCACGACTTTGGTCAATGGGGATGAATTTTGGGATAAAAACGCTCCATTTGGGTAGAGAAGTCAAAGTTGGGCATCAATGAGGATGGATTTGTGATAAAAATGCCCCAATTGGGTGGAAAAGTCAGTGTTGGGTGGAAAGGTCAATGTTCAACATCAATGGGAGAATTTTTGAGATAAAAACGCCCCCGTTGGACCAAACCCCAAGATTTTGGTCAATGGGGATGAATTTTGGGATAAAAACGCTCCATTTGGGTGAAAAAGTAAACGCTGGATGGAAAAGTCAAGGTTGGATCTCAACAGGGATGAGTTTTGGGATAAAAACGCTCCAATTGGATGGAAAAGTCAACGTTGGGTGGAAGACTCAATATTGGACCTCAATGGGGACAAATTTTAGGACAAAAACGCCCCCATCCTACCAAACCCAAGATTTTGGTCAATGGGGGTGAATTTTGGGATGAAAACGCCCCCATTGGGAGAAAAAGTCAACGTTGGATGGAAAAGTCAAGGTTGGGACTCAACAGGGATGAGTTTTGGGATAAAAGCGCTCCAATTGGACTGAAAATTCAACATTGGGTGGAAAAGCACATATTAGACCTCAATGGGGACAAATTTCGGGATAAAAACGCCCCCGTTGGACCAAACCCCAACATTTTGGTCAATGGGGATGAATTTTGGGATAAAAATGCTCCAATTGGTCGGAAAAGTCAACATTGGGTGGAAAACTCAATATTGGACTTCAAGGGGGAAAAATTTTGGGATAAAAATGCCCCTGTTGGACCAAACCCCAAGACTTTGGTCAATGAGGAAGAATTTTGGGGAAAAATGCTCCAATTGGGTAGAAAAGTCAAGGTTGGAAATCAACAAGGATGACTTTTGGGTAAAAAGGCCCAGTTGGGTGGGAAAGCCAATGTTGGGTGGAAAAGTCAATGTTCAATGTCAATGGGAAAAATTTCGGGATAAAAACGCCCCCGTTGGACCAAACCCCAAGATTTTGGTCAATGGGGATGAATTTTGAGATGAAAACGCT
>JAVTVJ010011545.1:0-17564 GCA_034509425.1 Eopsaltria australis | reverse complement strand
TGACTTTTCCACCCAACACTGACTTTTCCACCCAATTGGGGCATTTTTATCACAAATCCATCCTTATTGATGCCCAACATTGGCTTTTCCACCCAACTGGGCCTTTTTACCCCAAATTCATCCCCATTGAGGTCCAACATTGACTTTTCCATACAATTAGTAAGTTTTTACCCCAAAATTCTTCCCCATTGACCAAAATCTTGGGGTTTGGTCCAAAGGGAGCGTTTTTATCCCAAAATTCATCCTCGTTGACCAAAGTCTTGGGGTTTGGTCCAACGGGGGCATTTTTATCCCAAAATTTTTCCCCATTGAAGTCCAATATTGAGTTTTCCACACAATGTTGACTTTTCCATCCAATTGGAGCATTTTTATCCCAAAAATTCATCCCCATTGACCAGAATGTTGGGTTTTGGACCAACGAGGGCGTTTTTATCCCAAAATTTGACCCATTGACATTGAACATTGACTTTTTCACCCGACATTGACTTTTCCGTCCACTTGGGGTGTTTTTATCCCAAAATCCATCCCCATTGACCAAAATGTTGGGGTTTGGTCCAACGAGGGCGTTTTTATCCCAAAATTTGTCCCCATTGAGGTCCAATATTGGCTTTTCCACCCCATGTTGAAATTTCCGGCCAATTGGAGCGTTTTTATCCCAAAACTCATCCCTGTTGAGTTCCAACCCTGACTTTTCCATCCAACGTTGACTTTTTCACCCAATTGGGGTGTTTTTATCCCAATATTAACCCCCATTGACCAAAATCTTAGGTTTTGGTGGTATGGGGGAGTTTTTATCCCAAAATTTGTCCCCATTGAGGTCCAATATTGACTTTTCCACCCAACACTGACTTTTCCACCCAATTGGGGCATTTTTCATCACAAATCCATCCTCATAAACTTAACGTTGACTTTTCTACCCAATTGGAGCGTTTTTATCCCAAAATTCATCCCCATTGACCAAAGTCGTGGGTTTTGATCCAACTGGGGCGTTTTTATCCCAAAATTTGTCCCATTGATGTTGAACCTTGACTTTTCCACCTAACATTGGCTTTTCCACCCAACTGGGCCTTTTTACCCCAAATTCATCCCCATTGAGGTCCAACATTGACTTTTCCACACAATTAGTCAGTTTTTACCCCAAAATTCTTCCCCATTGACCAAACTCTCCGGGTTTGGTCCAAAGGGAGCGTTTTTATCCCAAAATTTGTCCCATTGATGTTGAATCTTGACTTTTCCACCCAACTGGGTGTTTTTATCCAAAAATCCATCCCCCTTGAGGCCCAGCGTTGGCTTTTCCACCCAACTGGGCATTTTTATTCCAAATCCATCCTTGTTGATGTCCGACGTTGACTTTTCTACCCAATTGGGGCGTTTTTATCCTAAAATTTGTCCCCATTGAAGTCCAATATTGAGTTTTCCACCAAAGTTGACTTTTCCATCCAATTGGAGCCGCTTTATCCCAAAATCCTATCCCTTCTGTCGAGTTCCAACCTTGACTTTTCCATCCAACGTTGACTTTTTCACCCAATTGGGACGTTTTCATCCCAAAAATTCATCCTCATTGACCAAACTCTTCCGGTTTGGTCCAACGGGGGCGTTTTTATCCCAAAATTTGTCCCCGTTGAGGTCCAATATTGACTTTTTTCACCCAACGTTGACTTTTCCATCCAATTGGAGCGTTTTTATCCCAAAACTCATCCCTGTTGAGATCCAACCTTGATTTTTCCATCCAGCGTTGACTTTTCTACCCAATTGGAGCGTTTTTATCCCAAAATTCATCCCCATTGACCAAAGTCGTGGGTTTTGATCCCACGGGGGCGTTTTTATCCCAAAATTTGTCCCATTGATGTTGAACATTGACTCTTCACCCAACACTGACTTTTCTGTAATTCAATTGGGGCATTTTTATCACAAATCCATCCTTCATTGATGCCCAACTTGACTTTTCTACTCCCAATTGGAGCATTTTTATCCTGTACTCATCCCCATTATTCAAAGTCGTGGGTTTTGGATCCAACGGGGTGTTTTTATCCCAAAATTTGTCCCATTGATGTTGGAACCTTGACTTTTCCACTCCAACATTGGCTTTTCCACCCAACTGGGCCTTTTACCCTTAAATTCATCCCTCATTGAGGTCCAACATTGGACTTTTCCATACAATTAGTCAGTTTTACTCTAAAAATTCTTTCCCCATTGACCAAACTCTCCTCGCTTCATTCCAAAGGGAGCGTTTTTATCCCAAACTTGCATTGATGCTGAATCTTGACTTTTCCCACCCAACTGGGTGTTTTCATTCAAAAATCCATCCCCCTTGAGGCCCAGCGTTGGCTTTTCCACCCAACTGGGCATTTTTATTCCAAATCCATCCTCGTTGATGTCCGACGTTGACTTTTTTACCCAATTGGGGCGTTTTTATCCTAAAATTTGTCCCCATTGAAGTCCAATATTGGCTTTTCCACCCAACATTGACTTTTCCGTCCAATTGGAGCGTTTTTATCCCAAAACTTATCCCTGTCGAGTTCCAAACTTGACTTTTCCATCCAACGTTGACTTTTTCACCCAATTGGGGCATTTTTATCCCAAAAATTCATCCCCATTGACCAGAATGTAGGTTTTGGACCAACGAGGGCGTTTTTATCCCAAAATTTGTCCCCATTGACATTGAACATTGACTTTTTAACCCAACATTGACTTTTCCGTCTAATTGGGGCATTTTTATCCCAAAATTTGTCCCCATTGAGGTCCAATATAGGGTTTTCCACCATATGTTTGATTTTCCGTCCAATTGGAGCGCTTTTATCCTAAAACTCATCCCTGTCGAGTTCCAACCTTGAGTTTTCCATCCAACGTTGACTTTTTCACCCAATTGGGACGTTTTTATCCCAAAATTCATCCCCATTGACCAAAGTCTTGGGGTTTGGTCCAACGGGGGCGTTTTTGACCCAAAATTTGTCTCATTGATGTTGAAAATTGACTTTTCCACCCAACATTGACTTTTCCACCCAATTGGGGCATTTTTATCACAAATCCATCCTTATTGATGCCCAACATTGGCTTTTCCACCCAACTGGGCCTTTTTACCCCAAATTCATCCCCATTGAGGTCCAACATTGACTTTTCCATACAATTAGTAAGTTTTTACCCCAAAATTCTTCCCCATTGACCAAAATCTTGGGGTTTGGTCCAAAGGGAGCGTTTTTATCCCAAAATTCATCCTCGTTGACCAAAGTCTTGGGGTTTGGTCCAACGGGGGCATTTTTATCCCAAAAATTTTCCCCATTGAAGTCCAATATTGAGTTTTCCACCCAATGTTGACTTTTCCGTCCAATTGGAGCATTTTTATCCCAAAAATTCATCCCCATTGACCAGAATGTTGGGTTTTGGACCAACGAGGGCATTTTTATCCCAAAATTTGACCCATTGACGCTGAACATTGACTTTTTCACCCGACATTGACTTTTCCGTCCAATTGGGGTGTTTTTATCCCAAAATTCATCCCCATTGACCAAAATGTTGGGGTTTGGTCCAACGAGGGCGTTTTTATCCCAAAAATTGTCCCCATTGAGGTCCAATATTGGCTTTTCCACCCAATGTTGAAATTTCCGGCCAATTGGAGCGTTTTTATCCCAAAACTCATCCCTGTTGAGTTCCAACCTTGACTTTTCCATCCAACGTTGACTTTTTCACCCAATTGGGGTGTTTTTATCCCAAGATTAACCCCCATTGACCAAAATCTTAGGTTTTGGTGGTATGGGGGAGTTTTTAGCCCATAATTTGTCCCCATTGAGGTCCAATATTGACTTTTCCACCCAACACTGACTTTTCCACCCAATTGGGGCATTTTTATCACAAATCCATCCTCATTGATGCCCGAAGTTGACTTTTCTACCCAATTTGAGCATTTTTATCCCAAAATTCATCCCCATTGGCCAAAGTCGTGGGTTTTGATCCAACGGGGGCGTTTTTGTCCTGAAATTTGTCCCATTGATGTTGAACCTTGACTTTTCCACCCAACATTGGCTTTTCCACCCAACTGGGCCTTTTACCCCAAATTCATCCCCATTGAGGTCCAACATTGACTTTTCCATACAATTAGGCAGTTTTTACCCCAAAATTCTTCCCCATTGACCAAAATCTTGGGGTTTGGTCCAAAGGGAGCGTTTTTATCCCAAAATTTGTCCCATTGATGTTGAATCTTGACTTTTCCACCCAACTGGGTGTTTTTATCCAAAAATCCATCCCCCTTGAGGCCCAGCGTTGGCTTTTCCACCTAACTGGGCATTTTTATTCCAAATCCATCCTCGTTGATGTTTGACGTTGACTTTTCTACCCAATTGGGGCGTTTTTATCCAAAAATTTGTCACCATTGAAGTCCAATATTGTCTTTTCCACCCAAAGCTGACTTTTCCGTCCAATTGGAGCGTTTTTATCCCAAAACTCATCCCTGTCGAGTTCCAACCTTGACTTTTCCATCCAACGTTGGACTTTTTCACCCAATTGGGACGTTTTTGTCCTTAAAAATTATCCTCATTGACCAAACTCTTTCGGTTTGGGTCCAACGGGCCGCTTTTATCTCAAATTTGTCCCTCAAGTGAGGTCCAACACATCTTTTTCACCCAACATTGACTTTCCTGGCCCAATTTGGAGTTGTTTTATCCCAAAACTCATCCCTGTTGAGTTCCAACCTTGAATTCTCCATCCAACGTTGACTTTTTCACCCAATTGGGACGTTTTTATCCCAAAAATTCATCCCAATTGACCAAAATCTTGGGGTTTGGTCCAACGGGGCGTTTTTATCCCAAAATTTGTCCCATTGATGTTGAACATTGACTTTTCCACCTAACACTGACTTTTCCACCCAATTGGGGCATTTTTATCACAAATCCATCCTCATTGATGCCCAACTTTGACTTTTCTACCCAATTGGAGCATTTTTATCCCAAAATTCATCCCCATTGACCAAAGTCGTGGGTTTTGATCCAACGGGGGCGTTTTTATCCCAAAATTTGTCCCATTGATGTTGAACCTTGACTTTTCCACCTAACATTGGCTTTTCCACCCAACTGGGCCTTTTTACCCCAAATTCATCCCCATTGAGGTCCAACATTGACTTTCCCATACAATTAGTCAGTTTTTACCCTAAAATTCATCCCCATTGACCAAAATCTTGGGGTTTGGTCCAACGGGGGCGTTTTTATCTCAAAATTTGTCCCATTGATGTTGAACATTGACTTTTCCACCCAACTGGGTGTTTTTATCCAAAAAATCCATCCCCCTTGAGGCCCAGCTTTGGCTTTTCCACCCAACTGGGCATTTTTATTCCAAATCCATCCTCGTTGATGTCCTACGTTGACTTTTCTACCCAATTGGGGCGTTTTTATCCTAAAATTTGTCCCCATTGAAGTCCAATATTGGCTTTTCCACCCAAAGTTGACTTTTCCATCCAATTGGAGCGTTTTTATCCCAAAACTTATCCCTGTCGAGTTCCAACCTTGACTTTTCCATCCAACATTGATTTTTTCACCCAATTGGGACGTTTTTATCCCAAAAATTCATCCCCATTGACCAGAATGTAGGTTTTGGACCAACGAGGGCGTTTTTATCCCAAAATTTGACCCATTGACATTGAACATTGACTTTTTAACCCAACATTGACTTTTCCGTCTAATTGGGGTGTTTTTATCCCAAAATTTGTCCCCATTGAGGTCCAATATAGGGTTTTCCACCATATGTTTGATTTTCCGTCCAATTGGAGTACAGCTTTTAATCCTAAACCTGTCCTGTCAGAAGTTCAAATTTGACTTTTCCATCCAACGCTGACTTTTCACCCAATTACATTTATCCTAAAAATTCATCCCCATTGACCAAAGTCGTGGGTTTTGATCCAATGGGGGCGTTTTTATCCCAAAATTTGTCCCATTGATGTTGAACCTTGACTTTTCCACCCAACATTGGCTTTTCCACCCAACTGGGCCTTTTTACCCCAAATTCATCCTCATTGAGGTCCAACATTGACTTTTCCATACAATTAGGGAGTTTTAACCCCAAAATTCTTCCCCATTGACCAAACTCGTGGGGTTTGGTCCAACGGGAGCGTTTTTATCCCGAAATTTGTCCCATTGATGTTGAATCTTGACTTTTCCACCCAACTGGGTGTTTTTATCCAAAAATCCATCCCCCTTGAGGCCCAGCGTTGGCTTTTCCACCCAACTGGGCATTTTTATTCCCAATCCATCCTCGTTGATGTCCGACGTTGACTTTTCTACCCAATTGGGGCGTTTTTATCCCAAAATTTGTCCCCATGGAAGTCCAATATTGGCTTTTCCCCCCAACGTTGACTTTTCCGTCCAATTGGAGCGTTTTATCCCAAAACTTATCCCTTGTCAGAGTTCCAAACTTGGACTCTTTTCCATCTGTTGACTTTTTTCTCACCAGTCTGGGGACGTTTTGTCCCAAAAATTCATCCCATTGACCAGAGAATGTAGGTTTTGGTTCAACGGCGTTTTATCCCAAAAATTTGGACCTACTGATATTTCTTGAACATTGACTTTTTAACCCAACATTGACTTTTCCGTCTAATTGGGGTGTTTTTATCCCAAAATTTGTCCCCATTGAGGTCCAATATTGGCTTTTCCACCATATGTTTGATTTTCCGTCCAATTGGAGCGCTTTTATCCCAAAACTCATCCCTGTCGAGTTCCAACCTTGACTTTTCCATCCAACGTTGACTTTTTCACCCAATTGGGACGTTTTTATCCCAAAATTCATCCCCATTGACCAAAGTCTTGGGGTTTGGTCCAACGGGGGCGTTTTTGACCCAAAATTTGTCTCATTGATGTTGAAAATTGACTTTTCCACCCCACACTGACTTTTCCACCCAATTGGGGCATTTTTATCACAAATCCATCCTTATTGATGCCCAACATTGGCTTTTCCCCCCAACTGGGCCTTTTTACCCCAAATTCATCCCCATTGAGGTCCAACATTGACTTTTCCATACAATTAGGGAGTTTTTACCCCAAAATTCTTCCCCATTGACTAAAATCTTGGGGTTTGGTCCAAAGGGAGCGTTTTTATCCCAAAATTCATCCTCGTTGACCAAAGTCTTGGGGTTTGGTCCAACGGGGGCATTTTTATCCCAAAATTTTTCCCCATTGAAGTCCAATATTGAGTTTTCCACCCAATGTTGACTTTTCCGTCCAATTGGAGCATTTTTATCCCAAAAATTTATCCCCATTGACCAGAATGTTGGGTTTTGGACCAACGAGGGTGTTTTTATCCTAAAAATTGTCCCCATTGAGGTCCAATATTGGCTTTTCCACCCCATGTTGAAATTTCCGTCCAATTGGAGCGTTTTTATCCCAAAACTCATTCCTGTTGAGTTCCAACCTTGACTTTTCCATCCAACGTTGACTTTTTCACCCAATTGGGGTGCTTTAATCCCAAAATTCATCCCCATTGACCAAAATCTTGGGTTTTGGTCCAACGGGGGCGTTTTTGTCGCGAAATTTGTCCCCATTTAGGTCCAATTTTTAGTTTTCCACCCAACGTTGACTTTACCATCCAATTGAAGCATTTTTATCCCACAATTCATCCCCATTCACCAAAATGTTGGATTTTGGTCCAACGGGGGCATTTTTATCCCAAAATTTGTCCCAATTGAGGTCCAATCTTGAGTTTTCCACCCAACGTTGACTTTTCCATCCAATTGGAGCATTTTTATCTCAAAATTCATCCCCATTGGCCAAAATGTTGGGTTTTGGTCCAACGGGGGCGTTTTTTTCTCAAAATTCTTCCCCATTGATGTTGAATCTTGACTTCTTCAGCCAACATTGGCTTTTCCACACAACTTGGGCATTTTTATCCCAAAAATTCATCACTATTGAGGTCCAACATTGACTTTTCCATACAATTAGGGAGTTTTTACCCCAAAATTCTTCCCCATTGACCAAAATCTTGGGGTTTGGTCCAAAGGGAGCGTTTTTATCCCAAAATTCATCCTCGTTGACCAAAGTCTTGGGATTTGGTCCAACGGGGGCGTTCTTATCCCGAAATTTTTCCCATTGACATTTAACATTGATTTTTCCACCCAGCATTGGCTTTCCCACCCAACTGGGCCTTATTCCGCAAAATTCATCCCTGTTGAGTTCCAACCTTGACTTTTTCACCTACTGGGGCGTTTTTATCCCAAAATTCTTCCCCATTTACCAAAGTCTTGGGGTTTGGTCCAACGGGGGCATTTTTATCCCAAAATTTTTCCCCATTGAAGTCCAATATTGAGTTTTTCACCCAATGTTGACTTTTCCGTCCAATTGGAGCATTTTTGTCCCAAGAATTCATCCCCATTGACCAGAATGTTGGGTTTTGGACCAACGAGGGCGTTTTTATCCCAAAATTTGACCCATTGACGTTGAACATTGACCTTTTCACCCGACATTGACTTTTCCGTCCAATTGGGGTGTTTTTATCCCAAAATTCATCCCCATTGACCAAAATGTTGGGGTTTGGTCCAACGAGGGCGTTTTTATCCCAAAAATTGTCCCCATTGAGGTCCAATATTGGCTTTTCCACCCCATGTTGAAATTTCCGGCCAATTGGAGCGTTTTTATCCCAAAACTCATCCCTGTTGAGTTCCAACCTTGACTTTTCCATCCAACGTTGACTTTTTCACCCAAAATGTTGGGTTTTTATCCCAAGATTAACCCCCATTGACCAAAACCTTAGGTTTTGGTGGTATGGGGGAGTTTTTATCCCAAAATTTGTCCCCATTGAGGTCCAATATTGACTTTTCCACCCAACACTGACTTTTCCACCCAATTGGGGCATTTTATCACAAATCCATCCTCATTGATGCCCAAAGTTTGACTTTTCTACCCAATTGGAGCATTTTTATCCCAAAATTCATCCCCATTGACCAAAGTCGTGGGTTTTGATCCAACGGGGGCGTTTTTATCCCAAAATTTGTCCCATTGATGTTGAACCTTGACTTTTCCACCCAACATTGGCTTTTCCACCCAACTGGGCCTTTTTACCCCAAATTCATCCCCATTGAGGTCCAACATTGACTTTTCCATACAATTAGGGAGTTTTTACCCCAAAATTCTTCCCCATTGACCAAAATCTTGGGGTTTGGTCCAAAGGGAGCGTTTTTATCCCGAAATTTGTCCCATTGATGTTGAATCTTGACTTTTCCACCCAACTGGGTGTTTTTATCCAAAAATCCATCCCCCTTGAGGCCCAGCGTTGGCTTTTCCACCCAACTGGGCATTTTTATTCCAAATCCATCCTCGTTGATGTCCGACGTTGACTTTTCTACCCAATTGGGGCGTTTTTATCCTAAAATTTGTCCCCATTGAAGTCCAATATTGGCTTTTCCACCCAAAGTTGACTTTTCCGTCCAATTGGAGCGTTTTTATCCCAAAACTATCCCTGTCGAGTTCCAAACTTGACTTTTCCATCCAACGTTGACTTTTTCACCCAATTGGGACGTTTTTATCCCAAAAATTCATCCCCATTGACCAGAATGTAGGTTTTGGACCAACGAGGGCGTTTTTATCCCAAAATTTGACCCATTGACATTGAACATTGACTTTTTAACCCAACATTGACTTTTCCGTCTAATTGGGGTGTTTTTATCCCAAAAATTCATCCCCATTGAGGTCCAATATAGTGTTTTCCACCATATGTTTGATTTTCCGTCCAATTGGAGCGCTTTTATCCCAAAACTCATCCCTGTCGAGTTCCAACCTTGACTTTTCCATCCACTGTTGACTTTTTCACTTAATTGGAGCATTTTTATCCCAAAAATTCATCCTTATTGAACAAACTCTTCCGGTTTGGTCCAACGGGGGCGATTTTATCCTGAAATTTGTCCCCGTTGAGGTCCAACATTGACTTTTTCACCCAACATTGACTTTTCCCACCCCAATTGGGCATTTTTTATCACAAATCCATCCTTATTGAGCCAAGCATTTGGCTTTCCACCAACTGGGCGCTTTTTAGCCCCAAATTCATCCCATGAGGCCAACATTGACTTTTCCAAACAATTAGGCGAGTTTTTACCCCAAAATTCTTCCCCATTGACCAAAATCTTGGGTTTGGTCAAAGGTCGAGCGTTTTTTACCCCAAAATTCTTCCCCATTGACCAAAGTCTTGGGGTTTGGTCCAACGGGGGCATTTTTATCCCAAAATTTTTCCCCATTGAAGTCCAATATTGAGTTTTCCACACAATGTTGACTTTTCCGTCCAATTGGAGCATTTTTATCCCAAAAATTCATCCCCATTGACCAGAATGTTGGGTTTTGGACAGACGAGGGCGTTTTTATCCCAAAATTTGACCCATTGACGTTGAACATTGACTTTTTCACCCGACATTGACTTTTCCGTCCAATTGGGGTGGTTTTATCCCAAAATTCATCCCCATTGACCAAAATGTTGGGGTTTGGTCCAACGAGGGCGTTTTTATCCCAAAAATTGTCCCCATTGAGGTCCAATATTGGCTTTTCCACCCCATGTTGAAATTTCCGGCCAATTGGAGCGTTTTTATCCCAAAACTCATCCCTGTTGACTTCCAACCTTGACTTTTCCATCCAACGTTGACTTTTTCACCCAATTGGGGTGTTTTTATCCCAAGATTAACCCCCATTGACCAAAATCTTAGGTTTTGGTGGTATGGGGGCGTTTTTATCTCAAAATTTGTCCCATTGATGTTGAACATTGACCTTTCCACCCAACACTGACTTTTGCACCCAATTGGGGCATTTTTCATCACAAATCCATCCTCATAAACTTAACGTTGACTTTTCTACCCAATTGGAGCGTTTTTATCCCAAAATTCATCCCATTGACCAAAGTCGTGGGTTTTGATCCAACGGGGGCGTTTTTATCCCAAAATTTGTCCCATTGATGTTGAACATTAACTTTTCCACCCAACATTGGCTTTTCCACCCAACTGGGCCTTTTTACCCCAAATTCATCCCCATTGAGGTCCAACACTGACTTTTCCATACAATTAGGCAGTTTTTACCCCAAAATTCTTCCCCATTGACCAAAATCTTGGGGTTTGGTCCAAAGGGAGCGTTTTTATCCCGAAATTTGTCCCATTGATGTTGAATCTTGACTTTTCCACCCAACTGGGTGTTTTTATCCAAAATCCATCCCCCTTGAGGCCCAGCGTTGGCTTTTCCACCCAACTGGGCATTTTTATTCCAAATCCATCCTCGTTGATGTCCGACGTTGACTTTTCTACCCAATTTGGGCGTTTTTATCCTAAAATTTGTCCCCATTGAAGTCCAATATTGGCTTTTCCACCCAACGTTGACTTTTCCGTCCAATTGGAGCGTTTTTATCCCAAAACTCATCCCTGTTGAGATCCAACCTTGACTTTTTTATCCAACGTTGACTTTTTCACCCCATTGGGACGTTTTTATCCCAAAAATTCATCCCCATTGACCAAAGTGTTGGGGTTTGGTCCAAAGGGAGCGTTTTTATCCCAAAATTTGACCATTGACAATTGAACATTGACTTTTTAACCCAACCTTGACTTTTCCGTCTAATTGGGGTGTTTTTATCCCAAAATTTGTCCCCATTGAGGTCCAATATAGGGTTTTCCACCATATGTTTGATTTTCCGTCCAATTGGAGCGCTTTTATCCTAAAACTCATCCCTGTCGAGTTCCAACCTTGACTTTTCCATCCAACGTTGACTTTTTCACCCAACTGGAGCGTTTTAATCCCAAAATTCATCCCCATTGACCAAAGTCTTGGGGTTTGGTCCAACGGGGGCGTTTTTGACCAAAAATTTGTCTCATTGATGTTGAAAATTTACTTTTCCACCCAACACTGACTTTTCCACCCAATTGGGGCATTTTATCACAAATCCACTCCTTATTGGTGCCCAACATTGGCTTTTCCACCCAACTGGGCCTTTTTACCCCAAATTCATCCCATTGAGGTCCAACATTGACTTTTCCATACAATTAGGGAGTTTTTACCCCAAAATTCTTCCCCATTGACCAAAATCTTGGGGTTTGGTCCAAAGGGAGCGTTTTTTATCTCGAAATTCATCCCTCGTTGACCACAAGTCTTGGGGTTTGGTCCAACGGGGGCATTTTATCCATATTTTCCCCATTGAATCCAATTATTGAGTTTTGCCCCCCAATGTTGACTTTTCCGTCAATTGAGGCAATTTTTATCCCAAAATTCATCCCATTGACCAGAAAGTTGGGTTTGGACCACGAGGGCGTTTTTATCCAAATTTGACCCATTGACGTTGAACATTTGACTTTTTTCAGCCCAATCATTGAACTTTTTCCGTCCAATTGGGGTGTTTTTACTCCCAAAATTCATCCCCATTGACCAAAATGTTGGGGTTTGGTCCAACGAGGGCTTTTTTATTCCAGAAATTGTCCCCATTGAGGTCCAATATTGGCTTTTCCACCCCATGTTGAAATTTCCGGCCAATTGGAGCGTTTTTATCCCAAAACTCATTGACTTTTCCGTCCAATTGGGGTGTTTTTATCCCAAAATTCATCACCATTGACCAAAATGTTGGGGTTTGGTCCAACGAGGGCGTTTTTATCCCAGAAATTGTCCCCATTGAGGTCCAATATTGGCTTTTCCACCCCATGTTAAATTTCCGGCCAATTGGAGCCTTTTTATCCCAAAACTCATCCCTGTTGAGTTCCAACTTTGACTTTTCCATCCAACGTTGACTTTTTCACCCAATGAGGGTGCTTTAATCCCAAAATTCATCCCCATTGACCAAAATCTTGGGTTTTGGTCCAACGGGGGCATTTTTTTCGCGAAATTTGTCCCCATTTAGGTCCAATTTTTAGTTTTCCACCCAACGTTGACTTTACCATCCAATTGAAGCATTTTTATCCCACAATTCATCCCCATTCACCAAAATGTTGGGTTTTGGTCCAACGGGGGCATTTTTATCCCAAATTTGTCCCAATTGAGTCTCCAATATTGAGTTTTCCACCGAACGTTGACTTTTCCATCCACATTGGAGCATTGTTTATCTCAAAATTCATCTCCATTGCCAAGAATGTTGGGTTTTGTCCAACGGGGGCGTTTTTCTATCTCAAAATTCTCCCATTAATGTTGAATCTTGACTTCTCACCAACATTTGGCTTTCCACCAACTTGGGCATTTTTGATTACCCCCAAAAATTCATCCCGATTGAGGTCCAACATGACTTTCCATACAATTAGGGAGTTTTACCCAAATTTCTCCCATTGACAAAAATCTTAGGTCTTGGTCCAAGGGAGCGTTTTTATTCCAAATTCATGCCTCGTTTGACCAAAGTCTTGGGGTTTGGTCCAACAGGGGCATTTTTATCCCAAAAATTTTCCCCATTGAAGTCCAATATTGAGTTTTCCAACCAATGTTGACTTTTCCGTCCAATTGGAGCATTTTTATCCCAAAAATTCATCCCCATTGACCAGAATGTTGGGTTTTGGACCAACGAGGGCGTTTTTATCCCAAAATTTGACCCATTTACGTTGAACATTGACTTTTTCACCCGACATTGACTTTTCCGTCCAATTGGGGTGTTTTTATCCCAAAATTCATCCCCATTGACCAAAATGTTAGGGTTTGGTCCAACGAGGGTGTTTTTATCCCAAAATTTGTCCCCATTGAGGTCCAACATTGACTTTTCCACCCCATGTTGATTTTCCGTCCAATTGGAGCGTTTTTATCCCAAAACTCATCCCTGTTGAGTTCCAACCTTGACTTTTCCATCCAACGTTGACTTTTTCACCCAATTGGGGTGCTTTAATCCCAAAATTCATCCCCATTCACCAAAATGTTGGGTTTTGGTCCAACGGGGGCATTTTTATCCCGAAATTTGTCCCCATTTAGGTCCAATTTTTAGTTTTCCACCCAACGTTGACTTTACCATCCAATTGAAGCATTTTTATCCCACAATTCATCCCCATGCACCAAAATGTTGGATTTTGGTCCAACGGGGGCATTTTTATCCCAAAATTTGTCCCCATTGAGGTCCAATATTGAGTTTTCCACCCAACGTTGACTTTTCCATCCAATTGGAGCATTTTTATCTCAAAATTCATCCCCATTGGCCAAAATGTTGGGTTTTGGTCCAACGGGGGCGTTTTTATCTCAAAATTCTTCCCCATTGATATTGAATCTTGACTTCTTCAGCCAACATTGGCTTTTCCACACAACTTGGGCATTTTTATCCCAAAAATTCATCCCCATTGAGGTCCCAACATTTGACTTTTCCATACAAATGGGGAGTTTTTACCCCAAAATTCTTCCCCATTGACCAAAATCTTGGGGTTTGTCCAAAGGGAGCGTTTTTATCCCAAAATTCATCCTCGTTGACCAAAGTCTTGGGTTTGGTCCAACGGGGGCGTTCTTCATCCCGAAATTTTTTCCCCATTGACATTTAACATTGATTTTTCCACCCAGCATTGGCTTTCCCACCCAACTGGGCCTTATTCCGCAAAATTCATCCCTGTTGAGTTCCAACCTTGACTTTTTCACCCAACTGGGGCGTTTTTATCCCAAAATTCTTCCCCATTTACCAAAGTCTTGGGGTTTGGTCCAACGGGGGCATTTTTATCCCAAAATTTTTCCCCATTGAAGTCCAATATTGAGTTTTCCACCCAATGTTGACTTTTCCGTCCAATTGGAGCATTTTTAACCCAAAAATTCATCCCCATTGACCAGAATGTTGGGTTTTGGACCAACGAGGGCGTTTTTATCCCAAAATTTGACCCATTGACGTTGAACATTGACCTTTTCACCCAACATTGACTTTTCCGTCCAATTGGGGTGTTTTTATCCCAAAATTCATCCCCATTGACCAAAATGTTGGGGTTTGGTCCAACGAGGGCGTTTTTATCCCAAAAACTGTCCCCATTGAGGTCCAATATTGGCTTTTCCACCCCATGTTGAAATTTCCGTCCAATTGGAGCGTTTTTATCCCAAAACTCATCCCTGTTGAGTTCCAACCTTGACTTTTCCATCCAACGTTGACTTTTTCACCCAATTGGGGTTCTTTAATCCCAAAATTCATCCCCATTGACCAAAATCTTGGGGTTTGGTCCAACGGGGGCATTTTTTTCGCGAAATTTGTCCCCATTTAGGTCCAATTTTTAGTTTTCCACCCAACGTTGACTTTACCATCCAATTGAAGCATTTTTATCCCACAATTCATCCCCATTCACCAACATGTTGGATTTTGGTCCAACGGGGGCATTTTTATCCCAAAATTTGTCCCAATTGAGGTCCAATATTGAGTTTTCCACCCAACGTTGACTTTTCCATCCAGATGGAGCATTTTTATCCCAAAAATTCATCCCCATTTGCCAAAATGTTGAGTTTTGGTCCAACGGGGGCGTTTTTATCTCAAAATTCTTCCCTATTGATGTTGAATCTTGACTTCTTCAGCCAACATTGGCTTTTCCACACAACTTGGGCATTTTTATCCCAAAAATTCATCCCCATTGAGGTCCAACATTGACTTTTCCATATAATTAGGGAGTTTTTACCCCAAAATTCTTCCCCATTGACCAAAATCTTGGGGTTTGGTCCAAAGGGAGCGTTTTTATCCCAAAATTCATCCTCGTTGACCAAAGTCTTGGGGTTTGGTCCAACGGGGGCGTTCTTATCCCGAAATTTTTCCCATTGACATTTAACATTGATTTTTCCACCCAACATTGGCTTTCCCACCCAACTGGGCCTTATTCCGCAAAATTCATCCCGTTGAGTTCCAACCTTGACTTTTTCACCCAACTGGGGCGTTTTTATCCCAAAATTCTTCCCCATTTACCAAAGTCTTGGGGTTTGGTCCAACGGGGGCATTTTTATCCCAAAATTTTTCCCCATTGAAGTCCAATATTGAGTTTTCCACACAATGTTGACTTTTCCGTCCAATTGGAGCATTTTTATCCCAAAAATTCATCCCCATTGACCAGAATGTTGGGTTTTGGACCAATGAGGGCGTTTTTATCCAAAAATTTGACCCATTGACGTTGAACATTGACTTTTTCACCCGACATTGACTTTTCCGTCCAATTGGGGTGGTTTTATCCCAAAATTTGTCCCCATTGAGGTCCAATATAGGGTTTTCCACCATATGTTTGATTTTCCGTCCAATTGGAGCGCTTTTATCCTAAAACTCATCCCTGTCGAGTTCCAACCTTGACTTTTCCATCCAACGTTGACTTTTTCACCCAATTGGGACGTTTTTATCCCAAAATTCATCCCCATTGACCAAAGTCTTGGGGTTTGGTCCGACGGGGGCGTTTTTGACCCAAAATTTGTCTCATTGATGTTGAAAATTGACTTTTCCACCCAACACTGACTTTTCCACCCAATTGGGGCATTTTTATCACAAATCCATCCTTATTGATGCCCAACATTTGCTTTTCCACCCAACTGGGCCTTTTTACCCCAAATTCATCCCCATTGAGGTCCAACATTGACTTTTCCATACAATTAGGGAGTTTTTACCCCAAAATTCTTCCCCATTGACCAAAATCTTGGGGTTTGGTCCAAAAGGGAGCGTTTTTATCCCAAATTCATCCTCGTTGACCAAAGTCTTGGGGTTTGGTCCAACGGGGGCATTTTTATCCCAAAATTTTTCCCCATTGAAGTCCAATATTGAGTTTTCCACCCAATGTTGACTTTTCCGTCCAATTGGAGCATTTTTATCCCAAAAATTCATCCCCATTGACCAGAATGTTTGGTTTTGGACCAACGAGGGCGTTTTTATCCCAAAATTTGACCCATTGACGTTGAACATTGACTTTTTCACCCAACATTGACTTTTCCGTCCAATTGGGGTGTTTTTATCCCAAAATTCATCCCCATTGACCAAAATGTTGGGGTTTGGTCCAACGAGGGCTTTTTTATTCCAGAAATTGTCCCCATTGAGGTCCAATATTGGCTTTTCCACCCCATGTTGAAATTTCCGGCCAATTGGAGCGTTTTTATCCCAAAACTCATTGACTTTTCCGTCCAATTGGGGTGTTTTTATCCCAAAATTCATCCCCATTGACCAAAATGTTGGGGTTTGGTCCAACGAGGGCGTTTTTATCCCAGAAATTGTCCCCATTGAGGTCCAATATTGGCTTTTCCACCCCATGTTAAATTTCCGGCCAATTGGAGCCTTTTTATCCCAAAACTCATCCCTGTTGAGTTCCAACTTTGACTTTTCCATCCAACGTTGACTTTTTCACCCAATGAGGGTGCTTTAATCCCAAAATTCATCCCCATTGACCAAAATCTTGGGTTTTGGTCCAACGGGGGCATTTTTTTCGCGAAATTTGTCCCCATTTAGGTCCAATTTTTAGTTTTCCACCCAACGTTGACTTTACCATCCAATTGAAGCATTTTTATCCCACAATTCATCCCCATTCACCAAAATGTTGGATTTTGGTCCAACGGGGGCATTTTTATCCCAAAATTTGTCCCAATTGAGGTCCAATATTGAGTTTTCCACCCAACGTTGACTTTTCCATCCAATTGGAGCATTTTTATCCCAAAATTCATCCCCATTTGCCAAAATGTTGGGTTTTGGTCCAA
>JAVTVJ010011543.1:0-13714 GCA_034509425.1 Eopsaltria australis | reverse complement strand
GCCGCCGCAGTGCCCGCATGGACTCGGCGCATGCGCAATTGGTCCCGAAGTTTGAAAATGGCCGCCGCAGTGCCCGTATGTACTCGGCGCATGCGCACTTGGTCCAAAACTACCAAAATGGCCGCCGCAGTACCCGGATGTACTCGGCGCATGCGCACTTGGTTTCGAACTACCAAAATGGCCGCCGCAGTGCCCGGATGTACTCGGCGCATGCGCACTTGGTCACGAACTACCAAAACGGCCGCCGCAGTACCCGGATGTACTCGGCGCATGCGCAATTGGTCCCGAACTACCAAAATGGCCGCCGAAGTGCTCGGATGTACTCTGCGCATGCGCACTGGATCCCGAACTACCAAAATGGCCGCCGCAGTGCCCGGATGTACTCCACGCATGCTCAGTAGGCCCGGAATTACCAAAATGGCCGCCGCAGTAACAGGATGTACTCCGCGCATGCTCAGTAAGCCCTGAACCACCAAAATGGCCGCCGCAGTGCCCGGATGTACTCGGCGCATGCTCAGTAGGCCCTGAGGTACCAAAATGGCCGCCGCAGTGCCCGGATGTACTCGGCGCATGCGCAGTAGAACTTGAACTACCAAAATGGCCGCCGCAGTACCCGGATGAACTCGGCGCATGCGCACGTGGTCCCGAACTACCAAAATGGCCGCCGCACTTCCTGAATGCACTCGGCGCATGCGCACTTGGTCCCGAACTACCAAAATGGCCGCCGCAGTGCCCGGATGTACTCCGCATATGCGTACTACGCCTCCGGACTCCAATATGGCTGCCGCAGTGCCCGGATTTACTCGGCGCATGCGCAGCACATTTCTAGACGTGAAAATGGCCGCCGCAGTACCCGGATGTACTCGGCGCATGCGCACTACGTACGAACTACCAAAATGGCCGCCGCAGCACTCGGATGTACTCGGCGCATGCGCACTAGGTACAGAACTACCAAAATGGCCGCCGCAGTACCCGGATGTACTCCGCGCATGCTCATTAGATCTCTTGACTCAAAAAAAGGCCGCTGCAGTACCCGGATGTACTCGGCGCATGCGGAATTGGACCCGAACTACCAAAATGGCCGCCGCAGTACCCGGATGTACTCGGCGCATGCGCAATTGGTCCCGAACTACCAAAATGGCCGCCGCAGTGCCCGGATTTACTCGGCGCATGCGCACTTGGTCCCGAACTACCTAAATGGCCGCCGCAGTGCCCGGATGTACTCGGCGCATGCGCAGTTTGTCTCGAACTACCAAAATGGCCGCCGAAGTGCCGGATGTACTCGGCGCTATGCGCAATTGGTCCCGAAATACCAAAATGGAGCCGCACGTGCCCGGATCTACTCGGCGCATGCGCAATTGGTCCCAACTACGAACATGGCGCCACAGTTGCCCGATGTACTCGGCGCATGCGCACTTGGTCCCGAACTACCAAAATGGCGCCGCAGTACCCGCTGTACCTCGGGCCTGCGCACTTGGTCCCGAACTACCAAAATTGGCCGCCGAAGGCCCCCGATGTATCCGCGCATTGTGACTGATCCCGAACTACCAAAATGGCCGCCGCAGGACCCGGATGTACTTTGCACATGCTCAGTAGGCCCTGAGTTACCAAAATGGCCGCCGCAGTGCCCGGATGTACTTCGCACATGCGTACTACGGCTCCGGACTCCAATGTGGTTGCCGCAGTGCCGGGATTTACTCGGCGCATGCGCAGCACATTTCTAGACGCCAAAATGGCCGCCGCAGTGCCCGGATGTACTCGGCGCATGCGCACTTGGTCCCGAACTACCAAAATGGCCGCCGCAGAACCCGGAAGTACTCGGCGCATGCGCACTTGGTCCCGAACTACCAAAATGGCCGCCGCAGTGCCCGGATGTAATCGGCGCATGCGCACTGGATCCCGAACTACCAAAATGGCCGTCGCAGGACCCGGATGTACTCCGCGCATGCTCAGTAGGCCCTGAATTACCAAAATGGCGGCCGCAGGACCCGGATGTACTCCGCGCATGCTCAGTAAGCCCAGAACTACCAAAATGGCCGCCGCCGTCCCCGGATGTACTCGGCGCATGCGCACTCGGTCCCGAACTACCAAAATGGCCGCCGCAGTGCCCGGATGTACTCGGCGCATGCGCACTTGGTCCCGAATAACCAAATTGGCTGCCGCAGTGCCAGGATGTACTCCGCGCATGCGCACTAGATCCCGAACTACCAAAATGGCCGCCGCAGTACCCAGATGTACTCCGCGCATGCTCAGTAGGCCCAGAATTACTAAAATGGCCGCCGCAGTACCTGGATGTACTCCGCGCATGGCCGCACTTGGTCCCGAACTACCAAAATGGCCGCCACAGTGCCCGGATGTACTCGGCGCATGCGCACTTGGTCCCGAACTACCAAAATGGGCCGCCGCAGTGCCCGGATGTACTCGGCGCATGCGCAATTGGTCCCGAACTACCAAAATGGCCGCCGCAGTGCCCCGATGTACTCCGCGCATGCGCACTTGTTCCCGAACTACCAACATGGCCGCCGAAGTGCCCGGATGTACTCGGCGCGCACTGTGTCCCGAACTACCAAAATGGCCGCGCATACCGGATTATCGGCGCATGCGCAATTGGTCCCGAACACCAAATGGCGCCGCAGTTGCCGGAGTACTCGCGCAAGCGCAATTGGTCCCGAGAACTTCCAAACTGGCCGCCCAGTCACGGTGATTACTCGCGCATGGCACTTCTCCAACTACCAAATGGGCCGCCGCAGTGCCCGGATGTATCGGGCATGCGCACTTGGTCCCGAACTACAAAAATGGGCCGCAGTACCCGGACGTACTCGGCGCTCATGCAGCGGTTCTCCCGAATACCAAAAATGGCCGCCCGAGTGCCGGATGTAACACAATTCCCCAAAATGACAGATGGCAGAAATGGCCTCCAAAATGCCAAAGGCACAGACAATGGCCCAAGGATGACTCAAAGTAGCCACATAAAAGGCCCCGTCAAAACGACCCAAAAATACCAAATACCCCGACGATGACCCAAAAGACCCAGAATGACCCAAAAAGGCCCCAAAAAGGCCACAAAAATGACCCAAAAATGACCTCAAAAATTCCCCCGTAAATGACCCAAAAATGGCCCTGAAATGGCCACAAAAATGGCCCCGATAGTGGCGCAAAAAAGACCAAGAAATAGCCCAAAAATGGCCCAAAAATGACCCAAAAATAAGCCCAAAATAGACTCAAAAAATGAATCAGAAATTGACCCAAATATGGCCCTAAATGGCCCCGAAAATGGCCCAGAAATTACTCCAAAAATGACTCCATAAATGGACCCAAAAGTGACCCCAAAATAGCTTAAAAATTGCCAAAACATGCCCAAAAATTCATCCAAAAACACACCCAAAGATGACCCAAGAATGATCCAAAAATAGCCTAAAAATGACCAAAAAATAGCCCCCCAAAAAACCCCAAAAATGGCCCACAAATGATCTAAAAATGATCCCAAACAATGACAGAAAAATGGCCCAAAAATGGCCCAGAAATGGCCCAAATGTCTCCAAAAATGGCCTAAAAAATGACCAAAAAATGGACCAAAAAATGACGCAAAAATAACATTAAAATGACTCAAAAATAGCCCAAAAATAGCCCCTAAAAGGCCCCATGAACGACCAAAAAATGACCAAAAAATCCCTCCATAAATGACCCAAAAATGACGTAAAAATTGGACAAAAAATGGCCCAAAAATAGACCCAAAATACCTCCAAAAATAACCTGAAAATGACAAAAAAAAGCTTAAAAATAGCCCCAAAAATGACCCAGAAATGGCCCAAAAATGACCCAAAAATAGCCCTAAAAATGACCAAAAAACAGCCCAAAAATGACCAAAAAAAATATCCCAAAAAAGACTCAAGAAGGCCCATAAAGACCCAAAAATGCGCAACGATATGCCCGAAGAATGCCCCAAAATTGGCCAAGAAATGGCCCAGAAAATGAATCAGAAATGGCCCCGAAAATGACCAAAAAAAGGCCCAAGAATGGGCCCAAAATGGCTCCGAAGGTGGCCCCAAAAATGAACCCCAAAGTGGCCCCAAAATAGTCCAAAATTGACAAAAAAATGGCCCCATAAGTGGTCCAAAAATGACCCAAAAATTGGCCCAAAAGTGACCCAAAAATGGCCGAAAAAATGGCCGCAAATTTGACAAAAAAATGGCCCCAGAAATGGTCCAAAAATAACCCAAAAATTGGCCCAAAAATGACCCCAAAATAGACCTTAACATTTATCCAAAAATGACCCAAAAATGGCCGTAAAATGGTTACAAAACTGGCCATAAAATGACCAAAAATTCACCCCAAAAAATGACTCTAAAATGCTCAAAATTGACCAGAAATGACCTGACACGACCAAAAATAGCCTAATATATGACCCAAAATGGCCCAAAAATAGCCCAAAAATGGCCTCAAAAATGACCCAAAAATGGCCCCAAATTGACCCAAAACTGGCCCTAAAAATGACCAAAAAATGACTCAAAAGTGGGCCCAAAATGGCTCTGAAAATGGCCCTAAAAATGGCCTTAAAAATGACCCAAAATAGGCCCAGAATAGCCCCAAAAATGGCTCAAAAATTACCCAAAAATAGCCCTAAAAATCACCCCAAAATGGCCCAAAAATAGTGCCCTAAATGACACAAAAATGGCCCTAAAATTACCCCAAAATGGCTCAAAAATGACGGAAAGATAAACACAAAAATGACCCAAAAATGATCCCAAAATAGCACCATAAATGGCCCCAAAAATGGCCCCAAGAATGGCCCTAAAAATGACTCAAAATTGGCCATAAAATGATCTAAAATTTCCCCTATAAATGACCCCAAACAAGGCTCGAAATAGCCCCAAGAAATGACCTAAAAATGACCCAAAATGGCCCAAAATTGCCCAAAAAATAGACCCTAAAAGGCCCTAAAAATAGCCCCTAAAAGGCCCCCAAAATGGTCCAAAAATAACCCAAAAATTGGCCCAAAATTGACCCAAAAATAGCCCCAAAATGGCCCTAAAAATGGCCTCCAAAATGAGCCAAAATGGGCCGTAAAATAACCCAAAATTCCGCCTATAAATCACTGACAAATAGGCCCAAAATAGGCCAAAAATGACCCAAAAATCACCCCAAAATGGCCCATAAATCGCCCAAAAATGACTCAAAAATTGACCCAAATACGGGCCCAAAAGCTCTCCGAAAATCACCCAGAAATAGTCCTAAAACTAGACCCAAAAACGGCTCAAAAATGACCCAAAAAAGGCCCTAAAAGGGCCCCAAAAATGGCCCAAAAATGACCCAAAATTGGCTGTAAAATGATGCAAAACATCCCCAATAAATGACCCAGAAATTGCACCAAAAATAGCCTTTAAAACAGCCCCAAAAAATGACCCAGAAATGGCTCAAAAATGGCCCCAAAATTGACCTAAAAATGGCCCAAAACAATGATCCAAAATGGCTCAAAAATGGCTCCAAAATAGCCCCTGAAATTGCCCAAAAAAGACCCAAAAATGACCCAAAATTAAGCCCAAAATAGACTCGAACTACCAAAATGGCCGCCGCAGGACCCGGATGTACTCCGCGCATGCTCAGTAGGCCCTGAGTTACCAAAATGGCCGCCGCAGTGCTGGGATGTACTCCGCACATGCGTACTACGCCTCCGGACTCCAATATGGCTGCCGCAGTGCCCGGATTTACTCGGCGCATGCGCAGCACATTTCTAGACGCCAAAATGGCCGCCGCAGTGCCCGGATGTACTCGCGCATGCGCAATTGGTCGAACTCAAAATGGCCGCGCAGTGCCCGATGTACTCGGCGCATGCGCACTTGGTCCCGAATTACCAAAATGGCCGCCGCAGTGCCCGGATGTACTCGCGCATGCGCAATTGGTCCCGAACTACCAAAATGGCCGCCGCAGTGCCCGGATGTACTCGGCGCATGCGCACTTGGTCCCGAACTACCAAAATGGCCGCCGCAGTACCCGGATGTAATGAACTCGGCGCATGCGCACTTGGTCCCGAACTACCAAAATGGCCGCCGCAGTACCCGGATGTACTCGGCGCATGGGCAATTGGTCCCGAACGACCAAAATGGCCGCCGCAGTGCCCGGATGTACTCGGCGCATGCGCAATTGGTCCCGAACTACCAAAATGGCCGCCGCAGTGCCCGGTGTACTCGGCGCATGGCAATGGTTCCGACCAACCAAAATGCCCGCGCAGTGCCCGGATGTTTACTCGGCGCAAATGCCGACTTGGTCCCGACCTACCAAGATGGCCGCCGCAGTGTCCGGATGTACTCGGCGCATTCGCACTTGGTCCCGAACTACCAAAATGGCCGCCGCAGTGCCCGGATGTACTCGGCGCATGCGCACTTGGTCCCGAACTACCAAAATGGCCGCCGCAGTGCCCGGATGTACACACAAATGTCCCCAAAAATGATGGAGAATGGCCCCAAAAATGACCCAAAAAGGCACAGAAATGGCCCTAAAGATGACTCAAAAATAGCCCATAAAAGGCCCCAAAAACGACCCAAAAATTACTCAAAAATAGCCCCAAAGATGACCCAAAAATGACCCAGAAATGACCCAAAAAAGCCCCCAAAAGGCCACAAAAATGACCCAAAAATGACCTCAAAAATTCCCCCGTAAATGACCCAAAAATGGCCCTGAAATGGCCACAAAAATGGCCCCGATAGTGGCGCAAAAAAGACCAAGAAATACCCCAAAAATGGCCCAAAAATGACCCAAAAATAAGCCCAAAATAGACTCAAAAAATGAATCAGAAATTGACCCAAATATGGGCCCTAAATGGCCCCGAAAATGGCCCAGAAATGACTCCAAAAATGACTCCATAAATGGACCCAAAAGTGACCCCAAAATAGCTTAAAAATTGCCAAAACATGCCCAAAAATTCATCCAAAAACACACCCAAAGATGACCCAAGAATGATCCAAAAATAGCCTAAAAATGACCAAAAAATAGCCCCCAAAAAAACCCCAAAAATGGCCCACAAATGATCTAAAAATGATCCAAAACAATGACAGAAAAATGGCCCAAAAATGGCCCAGAAATGGCCCCAAATGTCTCCAAAAATGGCCTAAAAAATGACCAAAAAATGGACCAAAAAATGACGCAAAAATAACATGAAAATGACTCAAAAATAGCCCAAAAAATAGCCCCTAAAAGGCCCCATGAACGACCAAAAAATGACCAAAAATCCCTCCATAAATGACCCAAAAATGACGTAAAAATTGGACAAAAAATGGCCCAAAAATAGACCCAAAATACCTCCAAAAATAACCTGAAAATGACACAAAAAAGCTTAAAAATAGCCCCAAAAATGACCCAGAAATGGCCCAAAAATGACCCAAAAATAGCCGCAAAAATGACCACAAATGGCCCAAAAATTGACCCAAAAAATAGCCCTAAAAATGACAAAACAGCCCAAAAATGACCAAAAAATATCCCAAAAAAGACTCAAGAAGGGCCCATAAAATGACCAAAAAATGGCAACGATATGCCGCCGAATATGGCCCAAATTGCCAGAATGGCCGGCCGGAAAATTGATCAGAAGGCCCCGAAAATGACCAAAAAAAGACCCAAGAATGGGCCCAAATGGCTCCCGAAGGTGGCCCAAAAATGAACCCTCAAAGGGGCCCAAAATAGTCCAAAATTGACAAAAAATGCCCCATAGTGGTCCAAAAATGACCCAAAAATTGGCCCAAAAGTGACCCAAAAATGGCTGCAAAAATGGCCGCAAAATTGACAAAAAAATGGCCCCAGAAATGGTCCAAAAATAACCCAAAAATTGGCCCAAAAATGACTCCAAAATAGACCTTAACATTTATCCAAAAATGACCCAAAAATGGCCGTAAAATGGTTACAAAACTGGCCATAAAATGACCAAAAATTCACCCCAAAATTGACTCTAAAATGGCCTCAAAATTGACCAAAAATGGCCCAAAACAACGACCAAATATAGCCTCATATATGACCCAAAATGGCCCAAAAATAGCCCCAAAATGGCCTCAAAAATGACCCAAAAATGGCCCCAAATTGACCCAAAACTGGACCTAAAAATGACCAAAAAATGACTCAAAAGTGGGCCAAAAATGGCTCTGAAAATGGCCCTAAAAATGGCCTTAAAAATGACCAAAAAATAGGCCCAGAATAGCCCCAAAAATGGCTCAAAAATTACCCAAAAATAGCCCTAAAAATCACCCCAAAATGGCCCAAAAATAGTGCCCTAAATGACACAAAAATGGCCCTAAAATTACCCCAAAATGGCTCAAAAAAGACGGAAAGATAAACACAAAAATGACCCAAAATGATCCCAAAATAGCACCATAAATGGCCCCAAAAATGGCCCCAAGAATGGCCCTAAAAATGACTCAAAATTGGCCATAAAATGATCTAAAATTTCCCCTATAAATGACCCCAAACAAGGCTCGAAATAGCCCCAAGAAATGACCTAAAAATGACCCAAAATGGCCCAAAAATTGCCCAAAAAATAGACCCTAAAAGGCCCTAAAAATAGCCCCTAAAAGGCCCCCAAAATGGTCCAAAAATAACCCAAAATTTGGCCCAAAATTGACCCAAAAATAGCCCCAAAATGGCCCTAAAAATGGCCTCCAAAATGAGCCAAAATGGGCCGTAAAATAACCCAAAATTCCGCCTATAAATCACTGAAAATAGGCCCAAAATAGCCCAAAAAATGACCCAAAAATCACCCCAAAATGGCCCATAAATCGCCCAAAAATGACTCAAAAATTGACCCAAATACGGGCCCAAAAGCTCTCCGAAAATCACCCAGAAATAGTCCTAAAACTAGACCCAAAAACGGCTCAAAAATGACCCAAAAAAGGCCCTAAAAGGGCCCCAAAAATGGCCCAAAAATGACCCAAAATTGGCTGTAAAATGATGCAAAACATCCCCAATAAATGACCCAGAAATTGCACCAAAAATAGCCTTTAAAACAGCCCCAAAAAATGACCCAGAAATGGCTCAAAAATGGCCCCAAAATTGACCTAAAAATAACCCAAAACAATGATCCAAAAATGGCTCAAAAATGGCTCCAAAATAGCCCCTGAAATTGCCCAAAAAAGACCCAAAAATGACCCAAAATTAAGCCCAAAAATAGACTCTAACTACCAAAATGGCCGCCGCAGGACCCGGATGTACTCCGCGCATGCTCAGTAGGCCCTGAATTACCAAAATAGCCGCCGCAGGACCCGGATGTACTCCGCGCATTCTCAGTAAGCCCTGAACTACCAAAATAGCCGCCGCAGTGCTGAATGTGCCTCGGCGCATGCATAGTGGTCCCGAACTACCAAATGGCCGCCGCAGTGTAGGATGTACACAGCAAATGTCCCCAAAATGATGGGAAATGGCCCCAAAATGGACCCAAAAGGCACAGAATGGCCCTAAAGATGACCTCAAAATTAGCCCCCATAAAAGCCCCAAAACGACGCCAAAAAATTACTCAAAAATAGCCCGCAGATGACCCAAAAATGACCCAGAAATGACCACAAAAGCCCCAAAAGGCCACAAAATGACCCAAAAATGATCTCAAAACTTCCCCCCGTAATATGACCAAATGCCCTGAAATGGCCACAAAAATGGCCCCGAATAAGTGCGCGCAAAAAAGACCAAGAATAGCCAAAAATGGCCCAAATGACCAAAACTAAGCCCAAAATAGACAAAAAATGAATCAGAAATTTGACCGCAAATATGGGCCCTAAATGGCCCCGAAAATGGCCCAGAAATGATCCAAGAAATGACTCCAAAATGCGACCAAAGTGACCCAAAATAGGCTTAAAAATTGCAAAACATGGCCCAAAAATTCATCCAACAAACACACCCAAAGATGACCCAAGAATGATCCAAAAATATCATAAAAATGACCAAAAAATAGCCCACCAAAAAACCCCAAAAATGGCCCACAAATGATCTAAAAATGATCCAAAACAATGACAGAAAAATGGCCCAAAAATGGCCCAGAAATGGCCCCAAATGTCTCCAAAAATGGCCTAAAAAATGACCAAAAAATGGACCAAAAAATGACGCAAAAATAACATGAAAATGACTCAAAAATAGCCCAAAAAATAGCCCCTAAAAGGCCCCATGAACGACCAAAAAATGACCAAAAAATCCCTCCATAAATGACCCAAAAATGACGTAAAAATTGGACAAAAAATGGCCCAAAAATAGACCCAAAATACCTCCAAAAATAACCTGAAAATGACACAAAAAAGCTTAAAAATAGCCCCAAAAATGACCCAGAAATGGCCCAAAAATGACCCAAAAATAGCCCTAAAAATGACCAAAAAACAGCCCAAAAATGACCAAAAAAATATCCCAAAAAAGACTCAAGAAGGGCCCATAAATGACCCAAAAAATGGCAACGATATGCCCCCGAATATGGCCCCAAAATTGGCCAAGAAATGGCCCCGAAAATGAATCAGAAATGGCCCCGAAAATGACCAAAAAAAGACCCAAGAATGGGCCCAAAATGGCTCCGAAGGTGGCCCCAAAAATGAACCCCAAAGTGGCCCCAAAATAGTTCAAAATTGACAAAAAAATAGCCCCAGAAATGGTCCAAAAATGACCCAAAAATTGGCCCAAAAATGACCCCAAAATAGACCTTAACATTTATCCAAAAATGACCCAAAAATGGCCGTAAAATGGTTAAAAAACTGGCCATAAAATGACAAAAAATTCACCCCAAAAATGACTCTAAAATGGCCTCAAAATTGACCAAAAATGGCCCAAAACAACGACCAAAAATAGCCTCATATATGACCCAAAATGGCCCAAAAATAGCCCCAAAATGGCCTCAAAAATGACCCAAAAATGGCCCCAAATTGACCCAAAACTGGCCCTAAAAATGACCAAAAATGACTCAAAAGTGGGCCCAAAATGGCTCTGAAAATGGCCCTAAAAATGGCCTTAAAAATGACCCAAAAATAGGCCCAGAATAGCCCCAAAAATGGCTCAAAAATTACCCAAAAATAGCCCTAAAAATCACCCCAAAATGGCCCAAAAATAGTGCCCTAAATGACACAAAAATAGCCCTAAAATTACCCAAAAATGGCTCAAAAATGACGGAAAGATAAACACAAAAATGACCCAAAATGATCCCAAAATAGCACCATAAATGGCCCCAAAAATGGCCCCAAGAATGGCCCTAAAAATGACTCAAAATTGGCCATAAAATGATCTAAAATTTCCCCTATAAATGACCCCAAACAAGGCTCGAAATAGCCCCAAGAAATGACCTAAAAATGACCCAAAATAGCCCAAAAATTGCCCCAAAAATAGACCCTAAAAGGCCCCAAAGATAGTCCCTAAAAGGCCCCAAAAATTACCCAAAATTGCCTAAAAATGACCCAAAAATGACCCAAAAATAGCCCCAAAATGGCCCTAAAAATGGCCTCCACAATGAGCCAAAATGGGCCGTAAAATAACCCAAAATTCCGCCTATAAATTACTGAAAAATAGGCCCAAAATAGCCCAAAAAATGACCCAAAAATCACCCCAAAATGGCCAATAAATCGCCCAAAAATGACTCAAAAATTGACCCAAATACGGGCCAAAAAGCTCTCCGAAAATCACCCAGAAATAGTCCTAAAACTAGACCCAAAAACGGCTCAAAAATGACCCAAAAAAGGCCCTAAAAGGGCCCCAAGAATGGCCCAAAAATGACCCAAAATTGGCTGTAAAATGATGCAAAACATCCCCAATAAATGACCCAGAAATTGCACCAAAAATAGCCTTTAAAACAGCCCCAAAAAGTGACCCAGAAATGGCTCAAAAATGGCCCCAAAATTGACCTAAAAATGGCCCAAAACAATGATCCAAAAATGGCTCAAAAATGGCTCCAAAATAGCCCCTGAAATTGCCCTAAAAAGACCCAAAAATGACCCAAAATTAAGCCCAAAATAGACTCGAACTACCAAAATGGCCGCCGCAGTACCCGGATGTACTCGGCGCATGCGCACTTGGTCCCGAACTACCAAAATGGCCGCCGTCAGTGCCCGGATGTATCTCCGGCACGATGCGTACTACGCGCCTCCGGACTCCACATATGGCTGCCGGCAGTGCCCAGGGAAGTGACTCGGCGCAATGGCAATTGGTCCCGAACTACCAAAATGGCCGCCGCAGTGCCCGGATGTACTCGGCGCATGCGCACTTGGTCCCGAACTACCAAAATGGCCGCCGCAGTACCCGGATGTACTCGGCGCATGTGCACTTGGTCCCGAACTACCAAAATGGGCGCGGAAGTGCCCGGATGTACTCCGCGCATGCGCAAATGGTCCCGAACTACCAAAATGGCCGGCCGCAGTGCCCGGATGTACTCGGCGGCATGCGCACTTGGTCCCGAACAATACCAAATGGCCGCCGGCAGTGCCCGATGTACTCGCGGCATGCGCAATTGGTCCCGAACTACGCACCAATGGCCGCGCGGAAGTGCCCGGATGTACTTCCCCGCGGCCATGCTAGTAAGCTGAACTACCAAAATGGCCCCAAAGCAGTACCCGATGTACTCGGCGGATGCGCACCTTGTCCGCGAACGCACGCAAAATGGCCGCGCGGCAGTGCCCGGATGTACTCGGCGCATGCGCAATTGGTCCCGAACATTCAGAAAATGGCGCGCCGCAGTGCCCGGATTGTACTCCCGCATGCGCACTTGGTCGGCCGAACTACCAAAATGGCCGCCGCAGTGCCCGATGTACTCGGCGGCATGCGCAATTGTTCCCCGGAACTACAAAAATTGCCGCGGCAGTGCCCGGATTTGTAGCTCGGCGCATTGCGCAATTGGTACCGAACTACCAAAATGGCCGCCGCAGTGCCCGGATGTACACACAAATGTCCCCAAAAATGATGGAGAATGGCCCCAAAAATGACCCAAAAAGGCACAGAAATGGCCCTAAAGATGACTCAAAAATAGCCCATAAAAGGCCCCAAAAACGACCCAAAAATTACTCAAAAATAGCCCCAAAGATGACCAAAAAATGACCCAGAAATGACCAAAAAAAGCCCCCAAAAGGCCACAAAAATGACCCAAAAATGACCTCAAAAATTCCCCCGTAAATGACCCAAAAATGGCCCTGAAATGGCCACAAAAATGGCCCCGATAGTGGCGCAAAAAAGACCAAGAAATAGCCCAAAAATGGCCCAAAAATGACCCAAAATAAGCCCAAAATAGACTCAAAATGAATGCAGAAATTGACGCCAAATATGGGCTCCTAAAATGGCCCCGAAAATGGCCCAGAAATGACTCCAAAACTGACTCCATAAATGGACCCAAAAGTGACCCCAATATAGCTTAAAAATTGCCAAAACATGCCCAAAAATTCATCCAAAAACACACCCAAAGATGACCCAAGAATGATCCAAAAATAGCCTAAAAATGACCAAAAAATAGCCCCCAAAAAAACCCCAAAAATGGCCCACAAATGATCTAAAAATGATCCAAAACAATGACAGAAAAATGGCCCAAAAATGGCCAGAAATGGCCCCAAATGTCTCCAAAAATGGCCTAAAAAATGACCAAAAAATGGACCAAAAAATGACGCAAAAATAACATGAAAATTACTCAAAAATAGCCCAAAAAATAGCCCCTAAAAGGCCCCATGAACGACCAAAAAATGACCAAAAATCCCTCCATAAATGACCCAAAAATGACGTAAAAATTGGACAAAAA
>JAVTVJ010011542.1:0-13224 GCA_034509425.1 Eopsaltria australis | reverse complement strand
AAATCATCCAGCAAGTGGCTGCTGCACTTTGCACTCTGTACTCTGTGGCTTCTGAGGGGTATTTTTTAACCCACCTGGCACGTAAGTGGAGGTTTTCCCCAGGTGCAGCATACGTGGCTTTGGGATTGCTTTGTGCTTGATATTCTTCCTTTGGAAGGGAGTTGATTTTGAAACAACATTGCCTTTAAGATGCCATTTCTTTGTGAGAGTTCCTGTCAAGAGCTTCTTAAAAAAGGGGGTGACTGCAGCCAGCAGGGCGTGCACAGCATTTGCAACGTAGCCTGGGGAGTTCTGTTCCCCCAAGAGGAGAGTCTGTGGCACTGGAGCCTGGACCTCCCTCTGTTTGCTGCTCCAGCCAAAAACTGGACACAGCCCAGTATTTTGTGCTGTTCTCTTGCTCGCTGTGTGAAAGGACTGTGGCTCCAGGAGCGATGTTGTGAAAGCAAAATGCTCTCTCCTGCCGTTGATTTGTTGTGTGGGATTTTCCACCACAGGCAGTTTTTTCCTTACAGCATCTGGTTCATGCTCCCTCTCCCGCTGCAGGTCACGTCACACGTGGATACTGAGAAGCTCCTCCTTTGCGGAGGGGGAAAGGAACCTTTGGTGTTCAGAGTTGTGGAGCAAGTTTTGAGCTTGGCCTGTTGCAGCCAAGGGAGCAAAGCCTTGGAGGCTGAAAGAAAGTTCCTGTCAGTGTCCTTGCAGCAGCAGAAGCACAGGGATCCCTGACTGTTTTCTCCTGTTCTGTTGAAGAGCTTTGGAACACAGCAGAAACAAACCCTTTTCCCATACAGAATATGGCTTTTCAGCATCCTCCAAGCTGAGTGAGTGAATTTGGGTTGAACGAGTGGGGCCCTCTGGTGCCACTGCCACCCAGGAATTGACAGTGCATGGATGGCAAACCCTCCTCAGTGTGCAAAAGGTCCTGTGCATAAATGGGACCAAGAGCTTGATCCACTCCTGCCTCAAAAGCCAGCAGCTTAAGGGCCTCTTCAGGGAGCGGTGCCCAGACCCAAGAAGCTCTTTTCTTGCTTAAGTTGTATAAGGGTTGGGCTATGATGGAAAAAACAGGAGTGTGTCTCCTCCAAAACCCCAGTAATCCTAAAGCATGCTGGAGCTCCTTTGTGCTTCCAGGAATTTTCATGTGTGCCAGGCTAGCTGGTGTGTCAGGGGGAATGCCCAGAGCTCCTCCCCTGCACCATGTATTCTAAGCCCTGCATTTCCTTGCCATGCCTGTCCCATCCCATCCCATCCCATCCCATCCCATCCCATCCCATCCCATCCCATCCCATCCCATCCCTTGCCCTGAGTTGCTGCACCTTCCTTGCTCTGCCTTGCCTTCTACTGCCTACACCCACCTTACCTCGCCTTGCAGACCCATCCCCTGCCTTGCCTATCCCTACCCCTCCCCTGCCTTGCCTTCCCTTGCTCACCTCTCGCTTCTTTTCCCTTGCAGACGCTCCCTCTCTCTGCCCCCACTGACTTCCCTTGTCTTGCCCTCTCCTTGCTCTCCTTGCCTGCTCTCCTCGTCCCTGGCCTGACCTTGCCTTTGTCTCCTTGCCTTGCCTGGCGTAACCCTGCCTTGTCGTGCCTTGTGCACACCTCCCTTGCCTTGCCTTGCCTACTCCTGCCTTGCCTTGACTTCTTTGCCTGGCCCTGCCTGCCCCTTGCTTACCTTTCCTTGCACTGCCTCCCCCTCCCCTGCTTTGCCTGCCCCTGCCTTGCCTTGCCTTGCCCTGCCTTGCCTTGCCTTGCCTTGCCTTGCCTTGCCTTGCCTGCCCCTCCCTTCCTCCCGTGGGTAACTGGGAAAGTTGCATTGCCTTGTTCCTGGAGTTCCCGGTGGCATTGGTGAGTTGGGATGGTGAGGCAGCTGATGGGCTGTGTCCTGCTTCCAGATTTATCTCTGCTGTTGCTAAACTGCCTCTTTCCCTTGCTTGCCATCAGACATCTCCTTTTTCGGGGATGTTCCTTTCTCCTCCAGGCTGTGCAAATTCTAAGAACTGTTTGGCCTCAAAGGAATGTCTCTCCATTTGATTCTGTCTTCCTTTACAAGTCACCTGGGAACAAAACTCAACTGCAGTCGTTTCCATGAGGTGATTTAGCTGTGCACATTGATCTCCATGCCACTGTTTTCTTCTTGGAGCTACCTTGTCCTTGAGGAACTGTGGCTGGTTATGGAATACTGGACGGAGGCACTTTAGAGGATGTTGTGGCTGAAGGAGAGGTGGCAGCTGTCAGTCAGGAGGTGAGGGATCCCTCTGGCGCTTCCCATGTGTAAGAGTCTGGACGGAAATCCCTTGTCTGCCTCACGACCATTGACAGAAGCAGAGGCCGAAAACCCGGAGACCCTAAGAGGGGAAAAGGACTTTTGTGCAATGAAGTCCAGCCAGATCTTGATGGGGTTCCTGCCAGGTGCCCAGGTGTACAGCAGAGCTGTGCTGCTGAGCTGTGCTGCAGAGGTGTGTTGGTACATGCCCGTGGGAACCGTGTCCGCCCGGCTACCGGGACGGAAAGAACCGAACTATATGTCCGGTACAGCTGCACCTGTACTCTAAAACAATGGGCCTTACTCCCCACCTGCTGGCTACTTGCCCCTCGTCTCTGGAGGGATTGCCTCATCTCTTGGTTACCTGCCCCCCGCTTTCGAAAAGACTATCAAGAGACTCTCAAAAAATATCCCTAGGAGATCTCCCTACGGACGAGACGGAGTCCATCGGATCCGGACAACGAGGATCTCCTCGTGCCGTGGTAGCTATACCCCCCTTTTCTCTCTCTCTCTCTCTTTCTTCTCTCTCTCTCTCCTCTATCGCATAACCGTGTTGTTGGCACTCAATAAAGTGCTTTTGATTTTGTTTAAAGCAAAAATACTTGTCCCAGTTTTCTTTTGCACTCTGAGATTCAAAGTAACGAACCATCACGACCCCCGCTCCTACGAGCGGATCGTGACACCAATTGGCGTCACAGACAGGATTCTGAGGCAGAAGGGGCTGCAAGGTTTTGTGTAGTTTGTAACAGGGGAAGGACGTTTTGCTCCAGCCGCACCTAGCCCGACACTCCAAAAGGGTGAGCGGTGTCTAGAAAGCAAGGGGGGCATCTCGACTTTCCCGCAAAGTGCACATGCCTAGGTGAAAAGCACCCCTATACTCTGTTGAGGGTTCTGTCTTCAGAATTTCACAAAAGAATCTCTTGGTGCAAAAGGGGGAGTGTTGTGTTTCTTTTTAAGGTGGGTGTGTAAGGAGTTAGTCTACTGGGTGTTAGGAGAGGCAACGGATTGTAACTAAACAGAGCCTCCAGTAGACTCAGTCTCTTCGCCACTTTAGGGAAGAGAAGGGCAACACAGCCCGCTTCTTGGTATTGTGGATGCAACTAAGTTTTACCTCCCTAAAGCGGTTTTCATTGTCCCTCCGAAAACATGACCTCAAACACTAAAACAAAACATACAGCTGCATTTTATGCTTTGTTAGCAAAACACAATGCCCGACCCTCTCCAGGAGGGGAAGAGTGGGCACAAAACAACTGGTTTAATTTAGAAAATGTGATTGATAGAATTTACTCTTTACAGCGTGGGTCAAAATTCAAACTTGGCCGAGATAAAGCTGTCATTTGCTCTGTACTAGGAGCATGCCTTACATCGGCTATAGATCACCACTTTAAGCGGTGCAGTGAACAGGAAACAATAATAGACTCCCTGCAAACTTAGTAGAAATTTTACAGAAACAATTAGAGGAAAAAGAGAATTATATTCTCTTGTTACAAGATCTCTTGAGAGAAAAATGTTTTAAAAACTCAAGGAACACCGATCCACCACAAGACACAAAGGAAAAGGAATCACTTTACCCCCACAAAGAATTCAAGCAAGTAAAAAATTGTGGGCAAAACTGCTGTCCTCCTATGACACCTTTAATTAAAACCGAATATGTCTCCCAAGTGTCACTCACCGGAGGAGACCAAATTCATTGAACAGAACAGGAGGCCAGTGGATACTGGGGACATGATGTTTTCTTAACAACAGGAGACAAACATAACACCTCGTCCCCAACTCAGCATGCAACTTTCCAAGCTGGGGGACTCAATCCTCCAGAAAGTGGAGACCCTTTAGCTATTGTTAGTACCCCTGATCAACTTCTAGAAAGCATCCACAAAGCCGCTTGTCTGCAAACGATACATGAAAAGAAGTTGATTCCTGAATATGAATCCCCTGTGCAAATGCCTGTGAAACCTGAAATGAAGACCCCTTTAATTCGGGGTCCCCCCAGAATCACTCAAAGCCACAGCGATTGTCTTACAGAAAACCATAGCAGTTGTGGGCCCCGTAGAGAAGCTGGAAAGATTCCTTGAAAACCCGACAGATCAAACTGGATCTACTGATCCCGGGAATGCCCCAAATTCTACACCCTCTCAGGCGTTGGGTTCCCACTTGAATTCACCAGCCAGTGATTGCAAAGTTTATACATGTAGTGAGGTTGCAGAAGATCTGATTAATTACAATAGAAAATGTGGACCTGTAAAAACCCCACAAGAAAAATCAGAGAAAACACTGGCTAGCAGGGACATTCGGGTCCCTCATAGTGAAAACCCAGAAAATAGTGGACCCCCCTTGCTTTCTCAAAGTTTGGGCAGGGAGCCTAAGCAACCCCTCCCTCAGAGCCTGGGAAGTGAGCCAAAGCAACCTTTCCTTCAAAGTCCAGGCAAAGAGCCAAAACAACTTTGTCCTCAGAACCAGGTGAACTGGTTTTTGGGAATTTGGTGGAAGGATATCCCACCTGAAAGCTTAACCTTTTTAGATCAGATTAAAATGCCTGAATCTAGGAAAGATCTCCAACATGCTTTGGGGGTATTGGTGTTCTGGAGAAAACACATCCCTGATTTTTCCATAATTGCCAGACCTGTTTATAACTTGCTGAGAAAAGGGGTGAGATGGGAATGGGATACTTCTCAAGAAGAAGCCTTACAAGTACTGATTTTTGAAGCAACAGCTCACCAAGCCCTGGGCCCTATTCACCCTACAGATCCTTTCCAAGTGGAATGGGGGTTTGCTTCCTCAGGGCTGTCAGTTCACATCTGGCAGCGGGGCCCTGAGGGCCCAACAAGGCCTGTTGGTATTTATTCCCATGGCTTCAGAGATGCTGAAAAAAGATACACTACCTGGGAAAAGGGGCTGTTTGTGGTCAGCTTAGCTCTGATAGAAGTGGAGAAAATTACACAACAGCAACCAATTGTTTTGAGTTGCCTTTTCCAAATTATTAGGGCAGTTCCTACCGGGATCCCCCAACCTGACGGGGTGGTCCAGAGGGCCTTAGTTAGAAAGTGGGATGCTCAGATTGAACACTATTGTAACACTTTCTCAATAACTGAAGGAGCTGTAAAAAACCGGGCAATACAAGAAGGCTTCAGTAGCAGCCAAGACAAACCTGCCTCAGTTATTAAGGTAGCCCTCCACACTTCCTCCGGTGAAACAGAGGGGGAAGGCAGTGCCCAAGTTGGCGAGCTGATAGCTGTTTGGAGTGTTCTCCAATGTGAAGTACAGAATATCTTTCTTGTTTGTATCTCTACTTATTTGTATGCTGTGTTTCAGGAATGGACTGAGTGGCTTTCTTTTTGGCAGCAAAAGGCATGGACAGCCTCTGATGCCCTAGGAAAGGAGCATCGGACAAATACACGCTGGATAATTCCATCATTTTAACCTTTTCTGCCCCTTGGTGGCAGGCTCTGTTGTGTTTACTTTTCACAGGGGAACTCCGAGGGACATGAAGAATTTACAGATTTAAAATAAATGCCATAGCAAAGCCCATACTGAGTGCAGTAGCTACATATTATGGTATAAACACCCCCCTTGTGCTGGATGACAAGAATAATGCTTTTTCCCTCCCTTTATGGTAACATGAGGTGATGATTGCTGGACTTTTTGTTAAACTTAGCTGTTGTACAATTTTCCCATAAAATGATGTGTGGTAAAAACAATACAAGATACTGGGGGGGAGGGACTTGAAGTTGATGTTGTAATACCTATCACCCAACCATTGGTTATGCTAAGCCTGAAAATTTTTGAAATTGGACCAAATATAATCAGGACCAGCTATGGTCTCTCAAACAAGTTAAATTGCTAATGCACAGAAATTCAGCCAACTTGTTCATCTTTTAACACAAAGAGACATAACCGGTGCTGTGGGAACAGGATTGGGAATCTTGAATAGCATTGATTCAGAAGTACTAAAGAATAAATTGGCTGTCACAATTAGAGATTTAACCAAATTACAATGACCACTGCAGTTGTCATTAACCCACCAGTGGTTGTTATCAAACATATTAACTCAGTGAATGTTAACCGTATGTAATGCTTCAGTGCATTCAATATTCCCTATCATTGCATTGGGGCTGAATAGGGGTGGAACTTTTCTTTATCCTTTTGAGCATAAGCAATGGACCTGTCAAATTGATCAAAAATGGCAAACTGTGGATTTAGAAACTTGTGTTGTCCGGGAACAACTAGGGTTCATTTGTGAAAGTAATGCAATCAGAGCTCAGGACATTTGCTTAGACACGGAACAGAATATCTGTCATTTTGAAATTCATCCTAAAGAGAATCTTGAAACAGTGCTTGTGTATATAGTCAATGGATGTGCATGCTTGAGAACTGCTTGTGATCAAATAGTTGTAGAAAATTTGGTGATGGACACTAAAAATCATTCCAATTTTTGTGTTTGTAATTTTACTAAAATTGTAGGATGTGATTTTTTTTATTTAGCTTCAGTCACTTCTTATCACCTTTTGCAATCCAATTACTCACTGATACACCAAGTTGTGCCTACCCGCATTGGGATGAACCTTACCTTGGTAAAGCAATTGTTGCTTCATCAGGATTTAATCGAAATTTTGGAAAAGATCAAAAGAACGGACAGAAAACCTTGGGAACTGTTCATCACAATGTAAACGAAATACGTCGTGTTCTGGAAAGGGTAAGAAAGGATGCTGACCACAGTTGGTGGGATACCCTTTTTGGGTGGTCACCTACTGCCACAGGTGTCCTCAATAAGCTGTGTCCTCCCATCATTGTTCTCCTGATTCTAGTCTTAGTAGGTTTTGTCTTGTCAGCAATTTTGTATATCATGAACTGGAGAATGATGAAACGAGTAGCATACTTGACATCCATAATGAATAAGCATAATCTGGTTGATGTTTCATCCTCTGTGGACACCCCTGACATTATTGATGCAAGGCGAGCTCAGGTGTAAAAAGAAATTGGATAAATACTTTACTGCTCATTGTAATTTAATCGATTATTAATGAAATTTTAAGGTATTTTTATTGTTTGTGATTCAATCAATTAATGTCATTTTAAGGTGTAACGATGTATTCATGTAATTTTGAAGTATAATGATTTAAATAATTATTAATATGATTTTAAGCTATAATAAGAAATTAAACTGGTCTTATCCAAATAATTATTAATGTAATCTCACTATAATAAGGCAATTGTTGCCCTGTTGAAATTTAAACAAAATTTTATGTGATTAAAATTACTTCTTCTTTTGTTTTCTTTTCCTTTTCTTTTCCCTTCTCTCTTTCTCTTTTCTCTCTGTTTTCCGGGGTATGCTACCGCATGGATGAGTCCTGAAGACATCGTGACAACACTACAGACTCCAGAAGGCATCGTGACAACGCTACAGGTTCCTGACGACCATCGTGAGCCATGGGGTGGTGTAAGAGTCTGGACGGAAATCCCTTGTCTGCCTCACGACCATCGACAGAAGCAGAGGCCGAAAACCCAGAGACCCTAAGAGGGGAAAAGGACTTTTGCACAATGAAGTCCAGCCAGATCTTGGTGGGATGCCTGCCAGGTGCCCAGGTGTACTGCAGAGCTGTGCTGCTGAGCTGTGCTGCAGAGGCGTGTTGGTACATGCCCGTGGGAACCGTGTCCGCCCGGCTACCGGGACGGAAAGAACCGAACTATATGTCCGGTACAGCTGCACCTGTACTCTAAAACAATGGGCCTTACTCCCCACCTGCTGCCTACTTGCCCCTCGTCTCTGGAGGGATTGCCTCACCTCTTGCTTACCTGCCCCCCGCTTTCGAAAAGACTATCAAGAGACTCTCAAAAGGTGCCCCTACGAGTACTCCCTACGGACGAGACGAATCCATCGGATCCGGACAACGAGGATCTCCTCGTGCCGTGGTAGCTATGCCCCTCCTTTCCTTTTCTCTCTCTCTTTCTTCTCTCTCTCTCTCCTCTATCGCATAAGCGTCTTGTTGGCACTCAATAAAGTGCTTTGGATTTTGATTGAAGCAAAAATACTTGGCCCTGTTTTCTTTTGCACTCTCAGATTCAAAGGAACGAACCATCACGACCCCTGCTCCTACCAGCGGATCGTGACAACTACCCTTCAAGAGCCATCTAGAAAGACATTTGCTCTCCTAGGCCAGCCAGTGGCGCAGAAATGCTCCTTAGCCCACCTCTGCACATGTGGCATGCCAATGCACTCACGCCTTGCTTCCTGGCCCCCCTGTGCAGGACTCTTCAAACACCACGCTCCATTCAAGCCTTCCTCCCTCCTCAATCCAAAATCTTTCTCTTCCATTCAACAACTTTTTACACTCTAGCAAGCCAGCACTGCACATCTACTTAGAGGCTTTTTCCCTTAACAAAACTTGAAGTGGATGTCAGACTTGGAATACTAAAAGATTCTCCTGACATCACTTTTTGCCCTTCACTTGCCCTTCAAGCCATGGCTGCACAATTGTGCACACAAGAAGCCTCTGGCCACTGGCTGCAACATCTTGCAAAAGTAGGCAACAGCCTGGCCTCTTTGCCTCTCTTCCTCTACTCAAATTCTTTTCCTATCCTCCTCTTGAACATCCATCAAGAATTCCAATCCTTTTGCCCTCTCTGCAAGGCTGTGGCCAGGAGCTTCACTGCATCTGCTTTCTTTTTCTCCCCTAACACTTAAACATTCTGCTTTTCTACTGATGGCCATTCAGCCACTTTCCTAAGTAGCACGACATCTGTCTTCTAGGGACACATGCATGCCTCCAAAAGAGCTGCCTTTAGCAGGGACGCAGGAACAGGCTGCAAGGCCTTCTTTCTCTCCCTTCAAAAGAGACATGACTTTTTGCACATCACTTCTCCTGCTTGCTTCAAAGTACTTTGCACAGGCTCCAGAGCTCATTTTTCCTTCTTGTCTGCAGCTGCCCACACCTGTGGCATTAGCGCAGCATAGGCCTTCTCAGAGGCACACCACAAAGTCCCAAGACTCTTAGCTTCTCCATCACTTTTTACAATGCTCCTCTCAATTGCCAAGGTAGACAGCAAATGCCTTCCCACTCAATTCTACTTGCAATTAGGAAGCAAGAGAAATTGCTGCATTTAAAGGTACTCCCTGGAAAGGAGCAAGGCTTCTCCTAGCAAGCTTGGCCGCATCTGCCTACATAGCTTGCCAGAAATGGAGAGGAAGGATCCTATCAATGCCACATGCCAAGTTGGATGCTAGCATCCAGTGAATGCTAATCCATCCCATTTCTTTGCTAGCGCTAAAAATACAGGTAGCTGACTTGTGCACGCAATTGGCTTCTGTGCTCCTAGTGTTGCCTGCTTTCTCCTGTGCAGTAAGGAAATGTCTTGAAGTCTTTCTGTCTGCTCAATTGGGACTATGAAAGAAGTCATTTGCTTTTGAATAGACCTCATTGGTCATTCTGAACAACTTGTGTGTCCCAGGGGATTTTGGAGTGCCTGGCCAGAGGCAAGGCACTTGTTTCAACTGCCCTCTCCATTGGCAACATTGCCTCAAGCACATTCCTCCACTCTGCCCTCAAACCAATCCTTTGCCAACACCAGCCATCCCCTGTTGCTGAGAGGCCTTCTTGAGCACCCTTGTTGTCCCCACCTTGGGCCATGGATTGTCAAGAGCCTCTCTTGACACTCCGCTTATTGGCCAGCCCAGCTCTGGATGCTTGAGAGCCTTTCTCAACTTGCCTTCACTGCAGCCCCGGCCATGGATTGGCCTTAATGACCTCTGGCAGAGTGTGCAAACTACCTCAGCATTGTCGCCAGCGAGTCTCTTCACAGCTCTTTTGGCATCATCCTTCCTTTTTGCTGGGAGCCGTTTCCCAGCTTCACCTGTGCTATGCTGCATGCATGCCCTCTCACGTCTACTCCACAAAGTAGAGTGGGGAGGAGAAATAGCAACTGGGAAGGCTACTTAAAGCTGAACCAATCATGTAGACACTTCCACAAAGATAATACAGGTTGTGTAGATATTTACAGAAAGATACAGGAAAGTCTGTAAAGCATCAGACTTTGTTCTGCATAACTGTGCTTCTACAGAGCTTAATCTTAAGATATGATAGAAAAAGAGTGAATTCACCTTGTAACATTCTAGTATTAATAACATATGAAATGCAGTGTATTCACAAGATAGTATTCTAGTACGAATAACATATCTAGAGTTATTAACACATCCGGAGTAAGTAATATTCCAGAGTAATGTTTAGGAATAATAGTTAAGAATAATGCGCATTATAAACTAGAGTGAATTAACATTCTAATATGAATCACAGATTTATAGGCATTAGTGAATTCACATGATAAGATTAATAACACATTTATAGTTACTAATAGATAGCACTATTAATACATTCACATGATAACATTAATAACACATTGGTAGTGAATGCACATCTTGCCATGATAATATCAGTAACATATACAGAATGATTCCATTCACATTATAACATTATAATATCATGTTAGAGTTATTCCATTGACATTATAATTCATCAACACATCCAGAGTTCTTAATACAGCAGGAGTTGTAACTCACGAGTCATTCAAAGAGAGCAAGAAAAATAGCAAAACTAGATTGCAATCCAGTTAACAGTTTCCTATCCACTTCTACAACTTCCATCAGAAATCACATAGAGTTGAGAGAAAATACAAAGGCAACTCGTTGTGTTTCTACCATTCAGTTTACAATCCCTTGAAATCTAGTTTACAACTGAGCTTCCAATTCGCCCAAACGCCGCTGCTCCGCTCCACTCCCAAGCCCGCCCCTTCCCCCCTCCCCCTCCAGTACAGGAATGGGGGGGGGGGAAGGGGGGAAGGACAAGCAGCGGGGGAAGGAGGGAGGAGGCAGGCGCAGCAGACAAGGGCAGAAAGGCAGGTCTTGTAGAAAAGGGGAGAGCGGGGGGGCTCGGCCCGGCCCAGCTGCGGGGGAGGTGCAGCTGACGCAGGCGCGGGGAACTTGTTCAGCCGTACTTGTTGGAAAACTTGAGAGAGGGAGGGAGCGGCCCAGCTCCAGGAGCAGGAGAAGGGGCGCGGCCGGCCCCGGGCTATCGTGGAGCTTGCCGTTCATCACGACGGCGTCCTCCTCGTTGCCGCAGCTCCGAGCCGTCTTGCTAAGTCCTTGCAAAGGAAAAACTTTTCGCCACCACACTCCCACCGCCAATCCTCTGCCGTAGCTAGGCTGTTGCTAAGGAAAAGCTGCGGCTGCGCGCTGTCGCAAGGCTGCCGCTCGGGAGAGAGGGGGGGAAAGGGGAGAAGAGGGAGGGGGGAAGGGGAGTGGGGGAGGGGGGAGGAAGGGAGGGGAAGGGAGGGAGGGGAGGGGGGAAGGACGAGGGGGACGGGAGGGAGGGGGGGAGGGGCATCATGGATCTGAGGACTGAATTTTCTTTCACATGGAAATGCGCCATTGTTATTTTGCATCGAAGGCCACATATGGGAGTTTACCGCCGCATGCTGAAATTCCATGGATTAAGATTCCTCGCAGACCCAAGCTGCCACCGACAAGGACCCAGCTCCTTGCAGGGCCAAAACCCTCCTCCAAACTGACATCAAGAAACTGGGGGGCAGAGCTCTCTTTCTCAGAGTGGGGACACTTTTTGTGTCCCGCCCGAAGGCACTGTGCTCCCTGATGCCTCCTGAAATTCCGTATGGATCAAGATCCTCGCAGACCAAGCTGCCACCGACAAAGACCCTGGCTGCCCTTGCAGGGCCAAAACCCTCCTCCAAACTGACATCAAGAAACTGGGGGGCAGAGTTCTCTTTCTCTGAGTAAAGGGACACTTTTTGTGTCCCGGCCCTAAGGCACTCTGCTCCCGGATGCCACTTGAAATACCGCACGGATCAAGATCCTTTCCAGACACAGGCTGCCATAAACTAAAACTCTGGCTGAAATTGTAGGGCTAAATGCCTCCTAAAATCTGGCGTCATGGATCTGGGGCAGTGAGTTTTCTTTCACGCGAAAAAGCGCCATTGTTTGTATCGAAGGCCGCATGTCTGGGAGTTTACTACCGCATGCTGAAATTCAGCATGGATTAAGATTCCTCGCAGACCCAAGCTGCCACCGACAAGGACCCTGGCTACCCTTGCAGGGCCAAAACCCTTCTCCAAACTGACATCAAGAAACTGGGGGGCAGAGCTCTCTTTTTCAGAGAAAAGGGACACTTTTTGTTTCTCGGCCCTAAGGCACTGTGCTCCCTGCTGCCTCTACAAATTCCGTATGGATCAAGATTCCTCGGAGACCCAAGCTGCAAACGACAAGCACCCTGGCTTCCCTTGCATGGCCAAACCCTCCTCCAAACTTAAATCAAGAAACTGGGGGGCAGAGTTCTCTTTCTCAGAGAAAAGGGACACATTTCGTGTCCCGGCCCTAAGGCACCCTGCTCCCTGCTGCCACCTGAAATGCCACACGGATCAAGATCCTTCCCAGACCCAAGTTTCCATCAACTAGAACTCTTGATGCAATTGTAGGGCTAAGTGCCTCCTAAAATCTGGCGTCATGGATCTGGGGCAGTGAGTTTTCTTTCACGCGAAAAAGCGCCATTGTTTGTATCGAAGGCCCCATGTCTGGGAGTTGACAGCCACTTGCGGAAATTCCGCACAGATTAAGATTCCTCGCAGACCCAAGCTGCCACCGACAAGGACCCTGGCTGCCCTTGCAGGGCCAAAACCCTCCTCCAAACTGACATCAAGAAACTGGGGGGCAGAGTTCTCTTTCTCAGAGAAAAAGAACTTTTTGAGTCCCAGCCCTAAGGCACTCTGCTCCCTGCTGCCTGCTGAAAATTCGTATGGATCAAGACTCCTCGCAGACCCAAGCTGCCACAATAAAGAGCCCGGGCTGCCCTTGCAGGGCCAAAACCCTCCTCCAAACTGACATCAAGAAACGGGGGGCAGAGTTCTCTTTCTCAGAGAAAAGGGACACTTTTTGTGTCCCGGCCCTAAGGCACTCTGCTCCC
>JAVTVJ010011541.1:0-14344 GCA_034509425.1 Eopsaltria australis | reverse complement strand
TCAGAGAAAAGGTACACTTTTGTGTCCCGGCCCGAAGGCACTTTGCTCTTGGATGCCTCCTGAAATTTCGCATGGATCAAGATTCCTCGCAGACCCAAGCTGCCACCGACAAGGACCCTGGCTGCCCTTGCAGGGCCAAAACCCTCCTCCAAACTGACATCAATAAACTGGGGGCAGAGTTCTCTTTCTCAGAGAAAAGGAACACTTTATGTGTCCCGGCCCTAAGGCACTGTGCTCCCTACTGCCTCATGAAATTCCGTATGGATCAAGATTCCTCCCACACCCAAGCTGCCACCCACAAGGACCCTGGCTGCAATTGTAGGGCTAAATTCCTCCTAAAAACTGGCATCATGGATTTGGGAGACTGAGTTTTTTTTCACATGGAAAAGTGCTATCATTTGTATCGAATGCCCCATGTCTGGGAGTCGACAGCCGCCTCTTCAAATTCCGTATGGAGCAAGATTCGTCACGGACCCAAGCTGCCACCGACAAGGACCCTGGCTGCCCTTGCTGGGCCAAAACCCTCCTCCAAACTGACATCAAGAAAGTGGGGGGCAGAGTTCTCTTTCTCAGAGAAAAGGGACACTTTTTGTGTCCCGGCCCGAAGGCACGGTGCCCCCGGATGCCACCTGTAATGCCGCATGGATCAAGATCCTTCCCAGACCCAAGCTGCCATCAACTAGAACTCTGGCTGCAATTGTAGGGCTAAATGCCTCCTAAAAACTGGCATCATGGATTTGGGTGGGTCAGTTATCTTCCACATGGAAAAGCACCATTGTTTGTATCGAAGGCCACATATCTGGGAATCGACAGCCGCCTCTTCAAATTCCGCATGGAGCAAGATCCCTCACAGACCCAAGCTGCCACCGACAAGGACCCTGGCTGCCCTTGCAGGGCCAAAACCCTCCTCCAACTGACATCAAGAAACTGGGGGGCAGAGTTCTCTTTCTCAGAGAAAAGGGACACTTTTTGTGTCCCGGCCCTAAGGCACTGTGCTCCCGGATGCCTCCTGAAATTCCGTATGGATCAAAATTATTCGCTAACGCAAGCTGCCATCAACCAGGACTCTGGTTGCATTTGTTGGGCTAAAATCCTCCACCAAACCGACATCATGAATTTCAGGCCTAAGTTTTCTTTCACGTGGATAAGTGCCATCATTTGAATCGTAGGCTGCCTTTGCAGGGTCAAAGCCCTCCTCCAAACTGACAACAAGAAAGTGGGGGGCAGAGTTCTCTTTCCCAGAGAAAAGGAGCAGGTTTTTTGTCCTGGCCCAAAGGCACTGTTCTCCCCACTGACTCCTGAAATTCCGTATGGATCAAGATTCCTCGCAGACCCAAGCTGCCACCGACAAGGACCCTGGCTGCCCTTGCTCGCCAAAACCCTCCTCAAAACTGACATCAAGAAAGTGGGGGGCAGAGTTCTTATTCCCACAGAAAAGGGACACTTTTTTTGTCCCGGCCCTAAGGCACTGTGCTCCCGGATGCCACCTGAAATTCCGCACCAATCAAGATCCTTCCCAGACCAAAGCTGCCATCAACTAGAACTCTGGCTGCAATTGTAGGGATAAATGCCTCCTAAAAACTGGCATCATGAATCTGGGGGACTGAGTTTTCTTTCACATGGAAAAGCGTCATTGTTTGTATCGTAGGCCACATATCGGGGACTTTACTGTCGCATGCAGAAACTCGGCATGGATTAAGATTCCTCGCAGACCCAAGCTGCCACCGACAAGGACCCTGGCTGCCTTCGCATGGCCAAAACCCTTCTCAAAACTGACATCAAGAAACTGGGGGGCAGAGTTCTCTTTCTCAGAGAAAAGGGACACTTTTTGTGTCCCGGTCCTAAGGCACTGTGCTCCCGGACGCCACCTGAAATGCCGCACGGATCAAGATCCTTCCCAGACCCAAGCTGCCATCAACTAGAACTCTGGCTGCAATTGTAGGGCTAAATGCCACCTAAAAACTGGCATCATGGATCTGGGAGACTGAGTTTTCTTTCACGTGGAAAAGTGCCATCATTTGTATCGTAGGCCCCATGTCTGGGAGTCGAAAGCCGCCTCTTCAATTCTGCATGGAGCAAGATCCCTCACAGACCCAAGCTGCCACCGAGAAGGACCCTGGCTGCCCTTGCAGGGCCAAAACCCTCCTCCAAACTGACATCAAGAAACTGGGGGGCAGAGTTCTCTTTCTCAGAGAAAAGCGACACTTTTTGTGTCCCGACCCTAAGGCACTCTGCTCCCGGACGCCACCTGAAATGCCGCATGGATCAAGATCCTTCCCAGACCCAAGCTGCCATCAACTAGAACTCTGGCTGCAATTGTAGGGCTAAATGCCACCTAAAAACTGGCATCATGGATCTGGGGGACTTAGTTTTCCTTCACATGAAAAAGCGCAATTCTTTGTATCGAAGGCCACATATTGGGGACATTACTGTCGCATGCTGAAATTCGGCATGCATTAAGATTCCTCGCAGACCCAAGCTGCCACCAACAAGGACCCTGGCTGCCCTTGCAGGGCCAAAACCCTCCTCCAAACTGACATCAAGAAACTGGGGGGCAGAGTTCTCTTTCTCAGAGAAAAGGGACACTTTTTGTGTCCCGGCCCGAAGGCACTGTACTCCCTGCTGCCGCCTTAAATTCCGTAGGGATCAAGATTATTTGCTGTCGCAAGCTACCATCAACCAGGACTCTGGCTGCATTTGTATGGCTAAAACCCTCCACCAAAACAACATCATAAATCTGGGGGCCTAAGTCTTCTTTCACGTGAAAAAGTGCCATCATTTGTATCGTAGGCCCCATGTCTGGGAGTCGACTGCCACCTCTCCAAATTCCGCATGGATTAAGATCCCTCACAGACCCAAGCTGCCACCTACAGGGACCCTGGCTGCCCTTGCAGGGCCAAAACCTTCCTCCAAACTGACATCAAGAAACTGGGGGTCAGAGTTCTCTTTCTCAGAGAAAAGGGACCCTTTTTGTGTCCCGGCCCAAAGGCACTGTGCTCCCTGCTTCCTCCTGAAGTTCCGTATGGATCAAGATCCTTCCCAGACCCAAGCTGCCATCAACTAGAACTCTGGCTGCAATTGTAGGGCTAAATGCCTCCTAAAAACTGGCATCATGCACCTGGGGGACTGAGTTTTCTTTCACATGGAAAAGCGCCATTGTTTATATCGAAGGCCACATATCGGGGACTTTAATGTCGCATGCTGAAACTCGGCATGGATTAAGATTCCTCGCAGACCCAAGCTGCCACCGACAAGGACCTCGGCTGCCCTTGCAGGGCAAAAACCCTCCTCCAAACTGACATCAAGAAAGTGGGGGGCAGAGTTCTCTTTCTCAGAGAAAAGGGACACTTTTTGTGTTTCGGCCCTAAGGCACTGTGCTCCCTGCTGCCTCCTGAAGTTCCGTATGGAACAAGATTCCTCGCAGACCCAAGCTGCCACCGACAAGGACCCTGGCTGCCCTTGCAGGGCCAAAACCCTCCTCCAAACTGACATCAAGAAACTGGCGGGCAGAGTTCTTTTTCTTAGTGGAAAGGGACACTTTTTGTGTCCCGGCCCTAAGGCACTGTGCTCCCTGCTGCCTCCTGAAATTCCGTATGGATCAACATTCCTCGCAGACCCAAGCTGCCACCGACAAGGACCCTGGCTGCCCTTGCAGGGCCAAAACCCTCCTCCAAACTGACATCAAGAAACTGGGGGGCAGAGTTCTCTTCTCAGAGAAAACCGACAGTTTTTGTGTCCCGGCTCTAAGGCACTGTGCTCCCGGACGCCACCTGAAATGCCACACGGATCAAGATCCTTCCCAGACCCAAGCTGCCATCAACTAGAACTCTGGCTGAGATTGTAGGGCTAAATGCCTCCTAAAAACTGGCATCATGCATCTGGGGGACTGAGTTTTCTTTCACATGGAAAAGCGCCTTTGTTTGTATCGAAGGCACATATCTGGGAGTTGACAGCCGCATGCTGAAATTCCGCATGGATTAAGATACCTCGCAGACCCAAAGCTGCCACCGACTAGCGACCCGCTGCCCTATGCAGGCCAAAACCCTCCTCCAAACTGACATCAGAAATGGGGGGAGACTCTCTTCTCAAAGGACACTTTTGGTCGCCTAAGGCACTGCTGCCCGCGATGCTCCTGAAATCCGTATGGATCAAGATTACTCGCACCCACCCAAGCTGCCACCGACAAGCGACCCTGGCTGCCCCTTGCAAGACAAACCCTCCTCAACTGACATCAAGAAACTGGGGCAGAGTTCTCTTTCTCAGAGAAAAGGCGACACTTTTTGTGTCCCGCCCTAAGGGCACTGTGCCTCCCGGATGCCTCCTTGAAATCGTATGGATCAAGATTCCTCGCACACCCAAGCTGCCACCGACAAGGACCCTGGCTGCCCTTGCAGGACCAAAACCCTCCTCCAAACTGACATCAAGAAACTGGGGGGCAGAGCTCTCTTTCTCAGGGAAAAGGGACACTTTTTGTGTCCCGGCCCGAAGGCACTCTGCTCCCAGACGCCACGTGAAATGCCACACGGATCAAGATCCGTCCCGGGCACAGGCTGCCATCAACTAGAACTCTGGCTGCAATTGTAGGGCTAAATGCCTCCTAAAAACTGGCATCATGGATCTGGCTATTCCTCTCTATGGATAAAGACCCCTCTTCTCCTCCAGGTGCTCAAGGCTGAAATTGCCATTCAACCTCAAAAACTCCAAATGTCCGAGGCTCAGAATTCCCAAGGAAGCTCCCCCTCTCCCGCGCCCACCCCCCCCCCCCCCCCTTCCCCGATCATAAGCCTTTTCCTGTACCTTTTCCTCGGGAATCATTACTGCCGTGTCTTTCTGCGGAACTGCTTGAGACATCCACGGAGAGTGCAGGGACTCGTTTGGGTTTCTACTTCTCCCGACAGGCCCAGGCCGAATCCAAACGCCCGGCATTACAGGGCAACTCGATCCGCTTGATCGATGCTCCCCTCCCTTGCCACCCGAGTCTTGCACCACACGTCCCTGGCGCCGATCTGCTCCACCCTTTCTTCCCGACAGCACCTCTCCAGCACAAATCCCACTTCTCACAGACACAAAGCAAACAAAAATCTACTGCAGCTGTTGGCTTGGAAAGCAATATTGGTAGGACCTCCAGCTACGTGGTTAAAACGCACCCATGCATTGATGGCCACAGACGGGAAAGCTGGCTTTCAGGGGAGAAAACAGCCATTTCGGTAGCGATGCCGTTTGGTTGCTGCCTTTTCTCTTTTCTATGTTCCCCGCACTCTTTGCACATATGTTTGTAGCTCTGTAGTCTATTTTATTAATAGCCGGTTTCTCCAGTGCTTTTCCACGGTCTTTCCCTGAGCAGAAAGACACAACAAATTCCAGAGCTCCAGGCCCTGGAGGGTACAAGGCCCTGTCCTATCTCGGCTCTTCCTGGGAAGCAAGGCCGAGAACGACTCTCAGGCACATTTTCATCAACAAAGCAGAGCCAGTGCTGAGAGGGGGGCTCCAGAGAAGGGGCTGGCCCTGGGGGGGGGGGGGGGAACTGAATCGCCACTCATTCCCCCATTCGGTGCTTTTATTCAATTATGCTGATTTCCTGAAAGCTATAAATATGTCCTCACCCCTGGAGGGGGTGGGCTTTTATGGACACCTTTCCATAACTGCTCCTGAAGACCTTCCAAATAAAGATTCCCTCTTCTCTATTACCTCCTTGCTAAAATGATCTCGAGCTTCCTTTCCAGGCTGGGGTGAAAAGGCAACAGTAGCACACTTAGAGAGGCCTTCTAAAAAAAGCAGCACGAACAACAACTCCCAGGATCCCTGCTGAGGAATCCCAGCCCTCCTTGGGACACCCAATGCAGGAGACCTAGGGAAAGGAGGGGGAAAAGACATGGGTTAGGAAAGCAAGGAGAAGCCTTTACCTTTGGCCCTCACAGAAAACGTGGAATGATTTTCGCTCCTTGCTACCCTGGTCTTTGCACAAAGGATGCTAAAACCCGAAGGAGAGAGCGATTTCACAGTTGCCTTGGGCCCTTCATTTCATACCAATCCAGTTCTAAAAGCCCTACTTTGATGGGATGGAAGAACCAGGAGAAAAGAAAAGCTACAGGGACGAAAAAAAATGTGTCAGGAGTGTGGGAGAGAGGGGAAGAGGCAGGGCTAGGGAGGGCCCGGGACACACAACAGAGTCGGGGCCCAGGGGCTTGTTGCAGCTCCAGCTGTCAGTGCTGCTTCTTTCTCCTTCTGTCCTCCCTTCCTTTTCAGCAACTCCGGTCGCTCGCCTGTCCTCCACCTAGGAACAATCTGAACATTAAGATCAATTAGAACAGACAAAGCTGTAGCTTCAATACCACTTCCAAATTAACAGCTGGCGCGGACAGCCCAAACAGCATGGCCTACAACATTTGGGTTCGCAGTTCTGCAAAGAAAGATCTTCTCTCCTACAGAAACTCCTCCCAATACTGAGAAGCTTCTTGCCGAAGCAAGGATTTGAGGACTCGGCCTCCTTACAATACCGTGTATCCTGCTTCACTGCCTACAATCCAGCAGAAGGGGCTGAAACACTGGTAGGCAGCTTCCATCTCTCCTAAAAACCAAAGAGAGAAAAGCAGTGCCTTACGACACCCGAGGCACGTGAGGCCGTCTAATGGACGGCACAGGGTTGGCCTGCATCAGCAGGGCTCCACCGAGTCGTGCTGCCGTGTCGCTTCCGAAGCGTCTCGGGATTCAAGCTCTCTTTCAGCCCAGGGCCAGACAGCTGCCAGCATCAGGCACCTTCCTGTACTCGTGTGTGAAAGCATCGCTCCTCCCCAGACGAACGGCACAGACACCCACCCTCGGGCACCAGAGAGCCAAAGCGTCTGCTGAGAGTGGATTCCCCAGCACCCTGTGCTGAGGAGGAAGAGTTCCCGTCCGCACTCGGGCCTCGTGCAGGGCCCGCTGCGCTGTCACCGTCGGGAGAGGCCTCAGCAGAGTCACTTCCAGCACGCTCGGTCAAACTACCCACGCGCCCGCAGAGCTCCTGGCTCAGCAGCGGTACGAGGGTCCCTCCGACACGAAGTACTCTGGCGGTCACAGGAAAAAGAAAGGTTAGGTGTTGATCCTTCCTGGCATCCCTCTGCCCGTGCAGAACGCGACACTGCTAACACTTCAGAGGCCACCTGCATTCAATGGAACACCCGAGTGTGTGTGTCATGGCTCAAAACTCAGTGAGCTCCATCTCCGAAAGGAATTCAAACCCCGGATCTTCTTATCCCTTCCTAAACGGGAGAACTGGGCCCTGTGCTGACTCCTAAACATTTTGGATGTGAGCAGCTCTTTCTATTGGGTCAGCAGGGAAGATGGACTCCTTTTTTACCCCCTGAAGTGTTCTTTCAAGGATCGAGGGCACCGTCAAGCCTCGGGTTCTTGGAGACTGCAAAGGAACAGCCTCCCGGTGCAGCAAGGGCTTCTCAGATGACTAGGGTAATTCTGAAACTGGCCCTTCCTTTTGGAAACTCTAGGTGGTCTGCCCTGTCCCTGTTCCACTGGTCCTTAATGGCTTTCAAACTCAGGAAGCAGAGGAAAATTAACTGCTGCTTGTCATTCATTCATTCTTCTACGTGTATGTCCAAACATTAGCCGTGGCCTTGAAAGAGGGAAAAAAAATACTATCCTGACTCAGTTTCCAGCAAGTGGCTTGCACAGTTTTACTGGTGGGGCTCTCACGGTAATGGCCCCTTCCTCACCTCCAGCTTCCCGAGGGAACGTTTTGCTGAGGATGGACCAAGAGAGCAAACAAGGCCAGAGGACAAGCACAGTAGGACTGCCACACCATTCTGTGGAGCCACGTCACCTTCTCCACCACCTTCCCACCACATTCCTGCACCGGGTGAGTGAGATCAACGCCCACTGACCAGTCCTAGAGAAAGGGCTTGTTTCCAGGCAACAAGTAGAGGGGAAGCTGGCTTGAACTGTCTGTTAGAAGCAGCCCACCTATTAGCTCGGCTCAACTCTGCCACAAAATGACAAGGAGAGAGATGAAAGGACACACCTAAGATCAGACCGGTTGGCCTGGTGAGATATTCCCAGATAGCAAGCAAAACGCCTGCCACTTTTATCTAGTCTGAGCTCCTTCCTGCCGAGACCAGCCGGTCAAAGCTCGGCTATGAACTCCAAAAGGAAAGTCTACGATTTTATGCAAGCAGGCCTCAGCTGAACGAGGATTATAGCTTTTTTTGCCAGGCCGTGCTTTAACTTTGTCCAGGTAGGCCTCTCCTCTTTCTCCTTTCTGCCCTCTAAAGACAACCTTCGAGCGTGGCTCAGAAACGTCTCGCCGTCGTGCCTCGCAAAGAGCATTTGCGAGCACGGCTCGCACGAGATCGTTCCTTGCCGCCCTGCGCTGCCGTTGGCACTCGCAGCCGGCAAGACGCAACGCAGCGGTCTCTAAGGGACAAGGGCAGGGCTCAGGCTTCCACAGCCTGCGCGCAGGGTCAGGCTGCAGAGCTGGAGAACGTCTGGAATGAAGCGAATCCCAAGCTGACGGAACGCTCAGGTCACTAACCAATCGTGGCACGTCGGACCCCAAGCGTGTCAAAGGCTACACGTACCTGTCCGTTTCCTGGAGAATTTCTGGTAGGAGCTGGGCGTCATTCGCGATCTTGAGCTTCTTCTTCCCAAATGGAATAGCCGAAATAACGCTGTCCAAGCTTCCTGAAGGCAATGGCAATGCTGCAGAACAAAGGCAGGTCTTTAGCTCTGAGTGACCGAGAAACGCACAACAGCTACGCCCCCGTTCCCCTTACGACACCATCCGCCAGCTCTTTCTGGGGGATGCACCCAGATTCACAGCTCCCTCTGCACTTGCCCTCGCTAGGAAGCCTCATCCATCCCCCTGCAGACTGGGAAGAGACAAAAGCACGGCAGCGTACTTCAGTTCGCAGATTCCCCGCTCCCGATGACGCTTGTCCCTGCAGCAAGGCTCTCCAATAGGGCACGACGTGGCTCCAAGGTAACTGCTGCTTCTCGACAGACAGCCCATCTCAAACGTGAAAATAATTCAGCAAAATACAAAAGAAGAGCTACGTTTGTGAGCACTGTATTTAGTGCAGGTGTTTAAGAGCACGTGTATGAATGGCGAGGAACCAACCACATGAGATTCCTCTCCATCCCCCTTTTCTCCACCCCCCAAGGGTTCTGCTTACAGCCAGGATCACTTGGATTCTGTCAGAGCCAGTGTCTTCAAAGTGCCTCCTCAGAAAGAATTTCTGCATCCCAGCAAAGGTCAGGTCTCCTGACGAAGATGCAGCACTGTGCCTGTGGTGATGAAGGTCAGCCACAGGCCAGGCTGTGCAGGCCAGGCTGAGATCCCTCCCGAGATCCTGTGGCTCCTCCATCCCTCAGGGTGCTCAACACTGACTGCCCTGAGCAGACGACAGGACTAAAAACCTCCACGAGTCCCTTCTCACCCAAACAGCTGAGATTCTACGCCAACTCTTCTACAACTAGCTGGAGATGTTTCCCGCACCATTCTCGGCTCACCGCTCGCAGCACAACAACTGGGTATCGATTTTATCGGCAAAGGAAAGGACACGTCACCTACGGTCCTGCTCGAGACATGCAGAAACGACAGCTTCTGACCGGTGACGAAGACCCCAGCTACTCGTTCCCTTTAGAAAATCTGACACCTAAATACCTTCCACTAGCCTAGAAACCAAAGTCAAACACAGCTTTTAAGCAAGAAAGAAACCTACTCTTTTATAAAAAAGTAAATAACATTTCTTATCGTTCTGGTAAGAAACGAAGACTGCGAGGTAAAAAAAAAAAAAAAAAAAAAATAGGCACACTTCATCACTAACGCACAGGCAAAACCAGCCAGCTTGCCTGTCACGAATTCCATAGAAGGACAATTTAGCCTCACGCTTTGAGGTCCAGAATAAGGTCGTGAAATGATTACCTTCTCTACAGACTAGCTTGTGAACGAAGAGCACACAGAATCCCTCTTACAGGAGAAAAGCATCGCCGTTCAAAACACTCCTACTGCAAAACACGAACAATTCAGCTTCGCTTAACAAGTGCTCACCGTTACTCACCCGGTAAATTCAAGTTACAGGCTGCCTTTGATTTGGATTGGTCCCGGCTGTTCCATTAAGATACAAAGGACTCTCACACGCTGCATATACTCTTTGTGGTATTCACACACGTACCATTAGGAGAGACAACTGCTGTCTGTTGGTGGTGAGAGAAGCAAGATGTTGACTTAGTGTGAGCTATAAATTAAGCTTTTTTATTGTCAGAAAGTGTACACTCTTTATAGTGTTGTCTGTGTTCCAAACGTTATTCCCCACAGAAGTTTCTCACAGGAGCTTTTTTTATTTTAATTAAAATACTAAGTTGATATCAGAAGGTAACAACGGCAACAGTTTTTTTTTTTTTTTTGTTAAGTTAATTTTTGGACACTTGTAGCTTGTTTTTAGTTTTTATGGGTTTTTTTTTTTTATAGTTGTTTTGAGAATAATTTTGAGTAGAGGTTTAGCTTTCATCTAAGGGGCCTGGATTGCTCACTGACTTTATGTCTGTGCAGCCGGAGAAGGACAGAAGGATATTCTCCAACATATCCCCCTACTTTTCTTTGAGTAATTTAGGTTTGGTTTATATATATTTTTTTTTACTGTATTTATTAAACATTTAATTATATATGGTAATAATACACTTATGGTTATAATAACTACTAAAACTATTAATTTTATTTTTATAAATTTTATTAACTAGTTTTTAAAACTTAAGTTTGTTAATTAGTTTTTTAAAGTTGTATTTTAAGTGTACTACTATTTGTATTTTTTTTATGATTTAATACACATATTTGTAACTTTATAATTCCCCCTTTCTGTTTTAATTAGTATGAGTTTGTTTACGGTATTACTAGTTATTTGTTATAGGTAGCGTAGTAAGAAATACACATGACTAGACATAAGAATACTTTTAACATTTATGTGTTAAACATTTTAAGGTGATTTTGTGATTTTTTTATTACTTAATAGTTTAGTAAATTAGTTTTAATTGCTTTGTCTCTGAAGGCTGTTGATTAGGGTAATACTTGATTGAATTTTGGAATATGATGCTAACATTTAGGGTTTGTAACAGTTGTCTTGTTTCAGTGAAGACACGGAAAGTTTTTCTGGATAGGGTCTCCCAGTCCACGTTAAAAGGATTTAGTTGATACAAATTTTAATTATTAAGTCAAACTTGACTTAAGTACGATTTGGATGCAGGAACAACACTTGGGTTTGTTGGTAGATGTTTGACCAGGGAGAGTCGAGGCTTGGCTAGGCCCAGGACTCCAACTGGAGGGATTTTTCTAACACAGATCTTATGAGAAAACTGTTAGAAACAGTAACTAAGAAGGTTACTTAAATTTGAGTAAGTAATAGAGACAGGTACATAAACATAACATAGGTTGTGCAGACTGTAAAATAACAGACGTCGTCAAATACTTTTGACTAAAAAGACGACGGTACCATGAACATGATAATTAAAAGATTGCATATGCACGAGTTTACGTACGTAATCTTAACAGAACTTAGTTTTTGTTATAATACATATGTATAGTTGTAGTTAACTTTTGTAGAATTCAGTTGTAATACTTAACTGCAACAGAACTTAATAAATTTAATAGTAGTTAAACTTTAATAACATATTTATAGTTATTAATACATTAGGGGTGATCGTTTGGGATATGTTTGAAAACAGTGTTGTAAGTTGTAAGTACACAGATTTTGATTTTTTTTTTTGTTCTATTTTCTTTGGGACCGCTGTACTTTGAAATTTAATTGTAGGTATAAAACTTAACAGGAAAAAACAGTAAGAACAGATTACAATTTTAGTTATTTATTTTTATTTAGTAAGATAATTTTTGTTATTAATTACCAAGCAATACAAAGGTAACTCATTGTGCGTATTTAGTTTAGTTTATAATTTGGGTAAATCTAGTTTACTACTTGTTTAGATTTAGTTTATTAATCAGTTTACATTTGTCTCAACTTCTTTGTTCTGCTCGGCCCCGGCCCCGTTTTGGTTTCGGCCTGTTAATTTATTGTCAAAAAGTGTACACTCTTTATAATGTTGTCTGTGTTCAAAACGTTATTCCCCACCAAAGTTTCTCACCAAAACTTTTTTTATTTTAATTAAAATACTAAATGAATACCAAAAAGTAACAACAGTAACAATTTCTTTTCTTAAGTTAATTTTTAAACACTTGTAACTTGTTTTTAATTTTTATGGGGTTTTTTTAATAGTTATTTTAAGAATAATTTTAAATAAAAATTTAACTTTCATCTAAAAAAACCTAAATTACTCACTTACTTTGTATCTGTACAACTAAAAAAAAAACATTCTCCGACAGCTGTCCACGAGGGACAATTGTCATTTTTCTTGTCTTCCGCTGACTTCGTTCTTACCAAAGTTCCCAGGCACAGGCAGCAGGGAGGAAGAACAAATAACTATCCCCTCGCTAGCACCAGCACTAGCACTACAGAGTCACCACTCAGCTACTTGCTGGCAGTTAGCTCTACCAGATGTCACCTCCAGGGAACTTACACGTTACCTGTACAATCCCAGAAAGGCAGAAAAATTTCACTTAGCCTACAGACATACCTTTCACAGAAGCTTTAAGCAACTCAATCTTGTCCACGAAGCCTGCAGCTTCTACTGTTGCCATCTGCACCTTCTAATTGCGAATCACTTCCATCAGCACGCCAGTAACAGGCTTCCTGTTCGGAGAGAAAAAGGTAATTTTGTTAACACTGAGGTTATTTACTTTATACACCCTCCTCAGAATTGCCTTGTGGCACAGCTCTTGCAAGACAACCTCCTTTCTGGGATATCTGCTACTGTTACACAGAGCAATTCACAATCCAGAGGACGGAGGAATGGAGGAATGGAGCAAGCGCCTGTCGTCTTCACTCCTTGAACGTTCTGGTCTGCTCAAGACACTTGAAATGACAGATATCACAAGGGCGTGTCCTAACAGCAAGACACCAGCTAGCTACAGCCAGCCCCACTGCCTCTAACGCTGCTCCATCACCCCGACTCCTCTGATCCCACCAGAAGTGCAGGAAGCCTTACAAGTCCACGATTGCCTCACACAAACCCGGCAGCGTGAATCAACAGCTGCAGCAGCCCGCAGGACACGTTCCTTTGGTTGTACTAGAACGCTCTCAGCAGCTGCCTAGAAAGATCAGTTTGGGTTCGAGTTTCCAGCAATGGACCTCGGCCTAACTGGTACAGGCAAAACCCCACACAACTCCCAGTTTCCCTGCAAAGCTCCAGCCAGCTGTGGCCGGGATACTCACGGGCCGCTCTTCGGCAGCCTCCGGCAGGATCGCTCGTAGCCCACACGTGGGATCCAGCACAAGGGCACCAGCCTACAAAAACAGAGGCGTTACTGCGTCCAAGGAGGGCAGACTCCTCAGCCAGGAGAAAGCTGACAGAGGGATGGACATAACCCCACCGAATCCAGCACAGGCTAACAGGAATCACCGGTAACCCCAGGCCAAACTCGCTTGGATAAGGGAACACAGGAAAAAGCACCAAGAGCTTCGCTACAGACACACAGCCCTGAGGTGGCAGTCGGGAGGAAATATTACAGGTGGACTGCAGATAATGGTACCAAGTTAATCTGTGAAAAAAGATCACGTTTCCTTGGGAAACAACACCGAACGAGGTTTCATTTTCTCACTGTCAGTGGACAGTGAAAAAAACCTCGCCACTTGGACACGTATCTGTGCAAGGATTAACAGCTCTGCCGACAAGCACCTGGAATTACAGCAGACACCCGGCTGAACGGCAGGTGACAGCAGACGCTAATCGCAGCCACGGCAGACCCTGTCCACGTGCATTAGGGCGATGGGGCATTAAAATCACCGCCCTCCTTCAGAGCGTCCAGCTCCGGAACCGATGCGCAGCACCCCCCTCCCCTTCATTCAGGACTCCCTTTCCCTGAAAGGAACACTCACTGACACCGATTGCAGCCAGAGATGCCACGGCCCGTGCGACTGTCGACCGCAGGCCTGCTGTTTTGATAGACTCTCTGTTTGCCAAGGGAAGCCTGCAGACAGGAAAAAACAAACAAACAAACAAAATAAAAAAAAACAACAAACAAACAAAAAACAACCCAGAAAAACCAAACCAAAACAAAACAAAAAAAACAACAACAACAACAACAACAAAAAACAAACCCAAAACGACAGCAGAACCACCCAGAAAAGCCCCTGGAATGTCAAAGAACAAATGAACCGGACAGGCCTACTGAGAGACAGAAGTCTGCCTTTAACCATTACCTCGCTGCCAAGTCTGGCCTGTGTGCTCGTTTAAGATCCAGGCAGAT
>JAVTVJ010011540.1:0-12906 GCA_034509425.1 Eopsaltria australis | reverse complement strand
AAGCTGTAGCTTCAATACCACTTCCAAATTAACAGCTGGCGCGGACAGCCCAAAGAGCATGGCCTACAACATTTTGGTTCGCAGTTCTGCAAAGAAAGATTTTCTCTCCTACAGAAACTCCTCCCAATACTGAGAAGCTTCTTGCCGAAGCAAGGATTTCAGGACTCGGCCTCCTTACAATACCGTGTATCCTGCTTCACTGCCTACAATCCAGCAGAAGGGGCTGAAACACTGGTAGGCAGCTTCCATCTCTCCTAAAAACCAAAGAGAGAAAAGCAGTGCCTTACGACACCCGAGGCACGTGAGGCCGTCTAATGGACGGCACAGGGTTGGCCTGCATCAGCAGGGCTCCACCGAGTCGTGCTGCCGTGTCGCTTCCGAAGCGTCTCGGGATTCAAGCTCTCTTTCAGCCCAGGGCCAGACAGCTGCCAGCATCAGGCACCTTCCTGTACTCGTGTGTGAAAGCATCGCTCCTCCCCAGACGAACGGCACAGACACCCACCCTCGGGCACCAGAGAGCCAAAGCGTCTGCTGAGAGTGGATTCCCCAGCACCCTGTGCTGAGGAGGAAGAGTTCCCGTCCGCACTCGGGCCTCGTGCAGGGCCCGCTGCGCTGTCCCCGTCGGGAGAGGCCTCAGCAGAGTCACTTCCAGCACGCTCGGTCAAACTACCCACGCGCCCGCAGAGCTCCTGGCTCAGCAGCGGTACGAGGGTCCCTCCGACACGAAGTACTCTGGCGGTCACAGGAAAAAGAAAGGGTAGGTGTTGATCCTTCCTGGCATCCCTCTGCCCGTGCAGAACGCGACACTGCTAACACGTCAGAGGCCACCTGCATTCAATGGAACACCCGAGTGTGTGTGTCATGGCTCAAAACTCAGTGAGCTCCATCTCCGAAAGGAATTCAAACCCCGGATCTTCTTATCCCTTCCTAAACGGGAGAACTGGGCCCTGTGCTGACTCCTAAACATTTTGGTTGTGAGCAGCTCTTTCTATTGGGTCAGCAGGGAAGATGGACTCCTTTTTTACCCCCTGAAGTGTTCTTTCAAGGATCGAGGGCACCGTCAAGCCTCGGGGTCTTGGAGACTGCAAAGGAACAGCCTCCCGGTGCAGCAAGGGCTTCTCAGATGCCCTTGGGTAATTCTGAAACTGGCCCTTCCTTTTGGAAACTCTAGGTGGTCTGCCCTGTCCCTGTTCCACTGGTCCTTAATGGCTTTCAAACTCAGGAAGCAGAGGAAAATTAACTGCTGCTTGTCATTCATTCATTCTTCTAGGTGCATGTCCAAACATTAGCCGTGGCCTTGAAAGAGGGGAAAAAAATACTATCCTGACTCAGTTTCCAGCAAGTGGCTTGCACAGTTTTACTGGTGGGGCTCTCACGGTAATGGCCCCTTCCTCACCTCCAGCTTCCCGAGGGAACGTTTTGCTGAGGATGGACCAAGAGAGCAAACAAGGCCAGAGGACAAGCACAGTAGGACTGCCACACCATTCTGTGGAGCCACGTCACCTTCTCCACCACCTTCCCACCACATTCCTGCACCGGGTGAGTGAGATCAACGCCCACTGACCAGTCCTAGAGAAAGGGCTTGTTTCCAGGCAACAAGTAGAGGGGAAGCTGGCTTGAACTGTCTGTTAGAAGCAGCCCACCTATTAGCTCGGCTCAACTCTGCCACAAAATGACAAGGAGAGAGATGAAAGGACACACCTAAGATCAGACCGGTTGGCCTGGTGAGATATTCCCAGATAGCAAGCAAAACGCCTGCCACTTTTATCTAGTCTGAGCTCCTTCCTGCCGAGACCAGCCGGTCAAAGCTCGGCTATGAACTCCAAAAGGAAAGTCTACGATTTTATGCAAGCAGGCCTCAGCTGAACGAGGATTATAGCTTTTTTTGCCAGGCCGTGCTTTAACTTTGTCCAGGTAGGCCTCTCCTCTTTCTCCTTTCTGCCCTCTAAAGACAACCTTCGAGCGTGGCTCAGAAACGTCTCGCCGTCGTGCCTCGCAAAGAGCATTTGCGAGCACGGCTCGCACGAGATCGTTCCTTGCCGCCCTGCGCTGCCGTTGGCACTCGCAGCCGGCAAGACGCAACGCAGCGGTCTCTAAGGGACAAGGGCAGGGCTCAGGCTTCCACAGCCTGCGCGCAGGGTCAGGCTGCAGAGCTGGAGAACGTCTGGAATGAAGCGAATCCCAAGCTGACGGAACGCTCAGGTCACTAACCAATCGTGGCACGTCGGACCCCAAGCGTGTCAAAGGCTACACGTACCTGTCCGTTTCCTGGAGAATTTCTGGTAGGAGCTGGGCGTCATTCGCGATCTTGAGCTTCTTCTTCCCAAATGGAATAGCCGAAATAACGCTGTCCAAGCTTCCTGAAGGCAATGGCAATGCTGCAGAACAAAGGCAGGTCTTTAGCTCTGAGTGACCGAGAAACGCACGACAGCTACGCCCCCGTTCCCCTTACGACACCGTCCGCCAGCTCTTTCTGGGGGATGCACCCAGATTCACAGCTCCCTCTGCACTTGCCCTCGCTAGGAAGCCTCATCCATCCCCCTGCAGACTGGGAGGAGACAAAAGCACGGCAGCGTACTTCAGTTCGCAGATTCCCCGCTCCCGATGACGCTTGTCCCTGCAGCAAGGCTCTCCAATAGGGCACGACGTGGCTCCAAGGTAACTGCTGCTTCTCGACAGACAGCCCATCTCAAACGTGAAAATAATTCAGCAAAATACAAAAGAAGAGCTACGTTTGTGAGCACTGTATTTAGTGCAGGTGTTTAAGAGCACGTGTATGAATGGCGAGGAACCAACCACATGAGATTCCTCTCCATCCCCCTTTTCTCCACCCCCCAAGGGTTCTGCTTACAGCCAGGATCACTTGGATTCTGTCAGAGCCAGTGTCTTCAAAGTGCCTCCTCAGAAAGAATTTCTGCATCCCAGCAAAGGTCAGGTCTCCTGACGAAGATGCAGCACTGTGCCTGTGGTGATGAAGGTCAGCCACAGGCCAGGCTGTGCAGGCCAGGCTGAGATCCCTCCCGAGATCCTGTGGCTCCTCCATCCCTCAGGGTGCTCAACACTGACTGCCCTGAGCAGACGACAGGACTAAAAACCTCCACGAGTCCCTTCTCACCGAAACAGCTGAGATTCTACGCCAACTCTTCTACAACTAGCTGGAGATGTTTCCCGCACCATTCTCGGCTCACCGCTCGCAGCACAACAACTGGGTATCGATTTTATCGGCAAAGGAAAGGACACGTCACCTACGGTCCTGCTCGAGACGTGCAGAAACGACAGCTTCTGACCGGTGACGAAGACCCCAGCTACTCGTTCCCTTTAGAAAATCTGACACCTAAATACCTTCCACTAGCCTAGAAACCAAAGTCAAACACAGCTTTTAAGCAAGAAAGAAACCTACTCTTTTATAAAAAAGTAAATAACATTTCTTATCATTCTGGTAAGAAACGAAGACTGCGAGGTAAAAAAAAAAAAAAAAATAGGCACACTTCATCACTAACGCACAGGCAAAACCAGCCAGCTTGCCTGTCACGAATTCCATAGAAGGACAATTTAGCCTCACGCTTTGAGGTCCAGAATAAGGTCGTGAAATGATTACCTTCTCTACAGACTAGCTTGTGAACGAAGAGCACACTGAATCCCTCTTACAGGAGAAAAGCATCGCCGTTCAAAACACTCCTACTGCAAAACACGAACAATTCAGCTTCGCTTAACAAGTGCTCACCGTTACTCACCCGGTAAATTCAAGTTACAGGCTGCCTTTGATTTGGATTGGTCCCGGCTGTTCCATTAAGATACAAAGGACTCTCACACACTGCATATACTCTTTGTGGTATTCACACACGTACCATTAGGAGAGACAACTGCTGTCTGTTGGTGGTGAGAGAAGCAAGATGTTGACTTAGTGTGAGCTATAAATTAAGCTTTTTTATTGTCAGAAAGTGTACACTCTTTATAGTGTTGTCTGTGTTCCAAACGTTATTCCCCACAGAAGTTTCTCACAGGAGCTTTTTTTATTTTAATTAAAATACTAAGTTGATATCAGAAGGTAACAACGGCAACAGTTTTTTTTTTTTTTTTGTTAAGTTAATTTTTGGACACTTGTAGCTTGTTTTTAGTTTTTATGGGTTTTTTTTTTTTATAGTTGTTTTGAGACTAATTTTGAGTAGAGGTTTAGCTTTCATCTAAGGGGCCTGGATTGCTCACTGACTTTATGTCTGTGCAGCCGGAGAAGGACAGAAGGATATTCTCCAACATATCCCCCTACTTTTCTTTGAGTAATTTAGGTTTGGTTTATATATTTTTTTTTTTACTGTATTTATTAAACATTTAATTATATATGGTAATAATACACTTATGGTTATAATAATTACTAAAACTATTCATTTTATTTTTATAAATTTTATTAACTAGTTTTTAAAACTTAAGTTTGTTAATTAGTTTTTTAAAGGTGTATTTTAAGTGTACTACTATTTGTATTTTTTTTATGATTTAATACACATATTTGTAACTTTATAATTCCCCCTTTCTGTTTTAATAAGTATGAGTTTGTTTACGGTATTACTAGTTATTTGTTATAGGTAGCGTAGTAAGAAATACACATGACTAGACATAAGAATACTTTTAACATTTATGTGTTAAACATTTTAAGGTGATTTTGTGATTTTTTTTATTACTTAATAGTTTAGTAAATTAGTTTTAATTGCTTTGTCTCTGAAGGCTGTTGATTAGGGTAATACTTGATTGAATTTTGGAATATGATGCTAACATTTAGGGTTTGTAACAGTTCTCTTGTTTCAGTGAAGACACGGAAAGTTTTTCTGGATAGGGTCTCCCAGTCCACGTTAAAAGGATTTAGTTGATACAAATTTTAATTATTAAGTCAAACTTGACTTAAGTACGATTTGGATAAAGGAACACTTGGGTTTGTTGGTAGATGTTTGACCAGGGAGAGTCGAGGCTTGGCTAGGCCCAGGGCTCCAACTGGAGGGATTTTTCTAACACAGATCTTATGAGAAAACTGTTAGAAACAGTAACTAAGAAGGTTACTTAAATTTGAGTAAGTAATAGAGACAGGTACATAAACATAACATAGGTTGTGCAGACTGTAAAATAACAGACGTCGTCAAATACTTTTGACTAAAAAGACGACGGTACCATGAACATGATAATTAAAAGATTGCATATGCACGAGTTTACGTACGTAATCTTAACAGAACTTAGTTTTTGTTATAATACATATAGTTATGTATAGTTGTAGTTAACTTTTGTAGAATTCAGTTGTAATACTTAACTGTAACAGAACTTAATGAATTTAATAGTAGTTAAACTTTTATAACATATTTATAGTTATTAATACATTAGGGGTGATCGTTTGGGATATGTTTGAAAACAGTGTTGTAAGTTGTAAGTACACAGATTTTGATTTTTTTTTTTGTTCTATTTTCTTTGGGACCGCTGTACTTTGAAATTTAATTGTAGGTATAAAACTTAACAGGAAAAAACAGTAAGAACAGATTACAATTTTAGTTATTTATTTTTATTTAGTAAGATAATTTTTGTTATTAATTAACAAACAATACAAAGGTAACTCATTGTGTGTATTTAGTTTAGTTTATAATTTGTGTAAATCTAGTTTACTACTTGTTTAGATTTAGTTTATTAATCAGTTTACATTTTGTCTCAACTTCTTTGTTCTGCTCGGCCCCGGCCCCGTTTTGGTTTCGGCCTGTTAATTTATTGTCAAAAAGTGTACACTCTTTTTAATGTTGTCTGTGTTCAAAACGTTATTCCCCACCAAAGTTTCTCACCAAAACTTTTTTTATTTTAATTAAAATACTAAATGAATACCAAAAAGTAACAAAAGTAAAAATTTCTTTTCTTAAGTTAATTTTTAAACACTTGTAACTTGTTTTTAATTTTTATGGGGTTTTTTTTATAGTTATTTTAAGAATAATTTTAAATAAAAATTTAACTTTCATCTAAAAAAACCTAAATTACTCACTTACTTTGTATCTGTACAACTAAAAAAAAAATATTCTCCGACAGCTGTCCACGAGGGACAATTGTCATTTTTCTTGTCTTCCGCTGACTTCGTTCTTACCAAAGTTCCCAGGCACAGGCAGCAGGGAGGAAGAACAAATAACTATCCCCTCGCTAGCACCAGCAATAGCACTACAGAGTCACCACTCAGCTACTTGCTGGCAGTTAGCTCTACCAGATGTCACCTCCAGGGAACTTACACGTTACCTGTACAATCCCAGAAAGGCAGAAAAATTTCACTTAGCCTCCAGACATACCTTTCACAGAAGCTTTAAGCAACTCAATCTTGTCCATGAAGCCTGCAGCTTCTACTGTTGCCATCTGCACCTTCTAATTGCGAATCACTTACATCAGCACGCCAGTAACAGGCTTCCTGTTCGGAGAGAAAAAGGTAATTTTGTTAACACTGAGGTTATTTACTTTATACACCCTCCTCAGAATTGCCTTGTGGCACAGCTCTTGCAAGACAACCTCCTTTCTGGGATATCTGCTACTGTTACACAGAGCAATTCACAATCCAGAGGACGGAGGAACGGAGCAAGCGCCTGTCGTCTTCACTCCTTGAACGTTCTGGTCTGCTCAAGACACTTGAAATGACAGATATCACAAGGGCGTGTCCTAACAGCAAGACCCCAGCTAGCTACAGCCAGCCCCACTGCCTCTAACGCTGCTCCATCACCCCGACTCCTCTGATCCCACAAGAAGTGCAGGAAGCCTTTCAAGTCCACGATTGCCTCACACAAACCCGGCAGCGTGAATCAACAGCTGCAGCAGCCCGCAGGACACGTTCCTTTGGTTGTACTAGAACGCTCTCAGCAGCTGCCTAGAAAGATCAGTTTGGTTTCGAGTTTCCAGCAATGGACCTCGGCCTAACTGGTACAGGCAAAACCCCACACAACTCCCAGTTTCCCTGCAAAGCTCCAGCCAGCTGTGGCCGGGATACTCACGGGCCGCTCTTCGGCAGCCTCCGGCAGGATCGCTCGTAGCCCACACGTGGGATCCAGCACAAGGGCACCAGCCTACAAAAACAGAGGCGTTACTGCGTCCAAGGAAGGCAGACTCCTCAGCCAGGAGAAAGCTGACAGAGGGATGGACATAACCCCACCGAATCCAGCACAGGCTAACAGGAATCACCGGTAACCCCAGGCCAAACTCGCTTGGATAAGGGAACACAGGAAAAAGCACCAAGAGCTTCGCTACAGACACACAGCCCTGAGGTGGCAGTCGGGAGGAAATATTACAGGTGGACTGCAGATACTGGTACCAAGTTAATCTGTGAAAAAAGATCACGTTTCCTTGGGAAACAACACCGAACGAGGTTTCATTTTCTCACTGTCAGTGGACAGTGAAAAAAACCTCGCCACTTGGACACGTATCTGTGCAAGGATTAACAGCTCTGCCGACAAGCACCTGGAATTACAGCAGACACCCGGCCGAACGGCAGGTGACAGCAGACGCTAATCGCAGCCACGGCAGACCCTGTCCACGTGCATTAGGGCGATGGGGCATTAAAATCACCGCCCTCCTTCAGAGCGTCCAGCTCCGGACCCGCTGAGCAGCACCCCCCTCCCCTTCATTCAGGACTCCCTTTCCCTGAAAGGAACACTCACTGACACCGATTCCAGCCAGAGATGCCACGGCCCGTGCGACTGTCGACCGCAGGCCTGCTGTTTTGATAGACTCTCTGTTTGCCAAGGGAAGCCTGCAGACAGGAAAAAACAAACAAACAAACAAAATAAAAAAAAACAACAAACAAACAAACAAACAAAAAAACAACCCAGAAAAACCAAACCAAAACAAAACAAAAAAAACAACAACAACAACAACAAAAAAAAACCAAACCCAAAACGACAGCAGAACCACCCAGAAAAGCCCCTGGAATGTCAAAGAACAAATGAACCGGACAGGCCTACTGAGAGACAGAAGTCTGCCTTTAACCATTACCTCGCTGCCAAGTCTGGCCTGTGTGCTCATTTAAGATCCAGGCAGATCACAAGACTAATTTGGCAGCCAGTGATTATCGAAGCAAAAGATACTCATGGTGGACAGCAAGATTGAAAAATCTTGCCTGTTCTGACACTGCCAAGGCAAATGTGGTGGGGAGAATGCTTACCTGAAAAGAGGAATCCCAACCACAGAGGGAATGTCATTTAGATGTACAAAGATCTAAAAGAAGGGAAAAAAACCCTCGATAGTTTAAAGTCTCAAACTGACACGACAACAGCTTTAACTCCTTTACACCAGGAACAGATGCTTCTACAAACTTCCAATCTCAGTTCCTAAGAACAAAAATGCATACTATAAAGCATAACAATTAACTGGAAGAAATCCAACCAGATCATCTGAATGCCACTTTAATGACGATTTAATACTTAAGCAAGCTGAAGGCAATTTTGTCCGCCAGGAATCCATCAGGAAGCACTTGGATTTCTAAGGGGGTGTCTTTTTCCTTAACACAGCATGGGAATTTTTAGTTACAAATACATTTTCTACAAGCGGGAGAATATTGTTCGCTGTATACTATCAACAAAGGAAATCAATAAAAACCCCCAACGTAACAAAGAACCCCAAACAAACACAAAAAAATCAATCAAACAAAAAACCCAAAGCAACCACCACCAAAGGAACCGAAACAAGCGAAAAAACCCCACCATTACCCACACTAGTGCCACTAAGGGGCTATTCAGATACAAGTTAGCCATAAGTAATCCTTCCAAAAAAGCAGGCAGCTAAAAATTGTTCCGCGGTCCCACAGAGAGCATGGCAAAAGAAGAGCGAGCTCCCCAGCAGGTCCTGCGTGACTGCAACCCCTGCCCCCAGAAAGCACAAAGGGAAACACGACGCCGTTGGAGAAATCCCTGTCTTCAGCACTTCAATAGTTTCAGAGCAAAATTCTGAGCAAGAACAGGAGCTCCATAGGAGGCTGCACATAATGCTCGTAAAATTCAAGCGAATTAATTTGAGCCTTAATGTGACAATAAAAATAGGAAATACAGGGTCCCTCACAAAAAGGGGATTTGGCTGCCGCGTTAGAGCTCGGGACATGAACGGCATGAACCGGCCCAGCCCCAAGCCCAGCCAGGACCCACGGAGAGCTACGGGCAGCGGAAATTGTCCCTGGCAAAGCCGTGCGCGGGAAAAGGCTGCAGCCTCCAGGCCCGGCCCCGCACCAGTCCCCCCCGCTCCCTCCACGGCAAGGAGCAGCCGGCTCCCTGCTGGCAGCTCCCGGCTGCAGGCAGCCGCTCTGCCGGCGGGCAGGGGGACGGCCGCCGGCAGCTCCGCTGACGGCTCTCGCGGGCCGCTTTTGTGTTTCCACATTTCCGGGCGGGGGGCAGCGGGGAGGGGGGGGGGTCCGGGAGCCCGGCGGGGCAGAGCGGGGCCGGGGAGGGAGCCCTCGTAGGAGCGGAGCGGCGCACGGGCTCCAGAGGAGAGCAAGCCGCTGCCTGTCTGCGCCCGCCCACCCCCGGCGCTGCCGACCGCCGGTCACAGCCCGTGTCCGCCCACCTGCAAACGCCGTGGAAGTCGCGTCGGGTCCGCGCATGCAGCCGAAGGGGCGCCGCGGGGTCTCTTTTATAGCGGCGTATCGTCGGCCCCGCCCAACGCGCATGCGCGCGGCGCCGCCATCTTGGGAAGGTCGAGCGCACGCCTCGCCGCCCCGCCATCTTAGGTGTGGCGGTCCGCGACTTCCGCCCTTCCTCGCCGCCATCTTGAGTGCTGGCAGAAGCCGCTTCTGGCCCTGCCGCCATCTTTGCTACGGGACGCCGAAGGCCCCCGGCACCGCGCCGAGGCGTCCGTCCCCGCCGTTGCCTGTCGGCGCCCGCCGATCCGCCGCGCCGGCGCCGCCGCCAAGCCGCGTCCGGTCAAGCGGAAACGGCAGGGGAAATCGCTGCGGGTCGGTCGGCGCCGGAACTCACGCACGCACGCACGACCGGTCTTTTTCCCGCCTTTTTTCGGCGCCGCCATCTTGGGAAGGTCGAGCGCACGCCTCGCCGCCCCGCCATCTTAGGTGTGGGGGTCCGCGACTTCCGCCCTTCCTCGCCGCCATCTTGAGTGCTGGCAGAAGCCGCTTCCGGCCCTGCCGCCATCTTTGCTACGGGACGCCGAAGGCCCCCGGCACCGCGCCGAGGCGTCCGTCCCCGCCGTTGCATGTCGGCGCCCGCCCGATTCCCGCCCGCGCCCGGCGCACAGCCGCGGTCGCTCAGCGGAACGCAGGGGAAATCAGCAAGGGTCCGGTCGCGCCGGGACTCGCGAGGCAGCCGGTAGGGACGCCAGGGGTCTTTTTTCCATTCGCTTTTTCGGCCGCCGCATCTTGGGAAGGTCGAGCGGCACGCTCGCCGCCCTCCGCATCTCTTAGTGTCGGCGGCGCGGACTTCCGCTTTCGTCGCGCATCATGAATGCTGGAGAAGCCGGCTTCGGCCTGCCGGCATCTTTGCTACGGACGCGAAGGCCCTGGCACGGCGGCGAGGCGTCCTCGGCGTTGCTGTCGGCGGCCGACCCGAATTCTCCGCCCGCGCCCGGCGCCGCCGGCGCCACAGCCCGCGTCCGCTCAGCCGGAAAGGCCGGAGAAATCGCTGCGGGTCCGCGTAGGCGCCGGGACTCCGCGCAGGCAGCCGGAGGGACGCTCCGGGGTCCTCTTTTTCCCGCCTTTTTTCGCCGCCGCCATCTTGGAAAGGTCGAGCGCACGCCTCGCCGCCCCGCCATCTTAGGTGTGGCGGTCCGCGACTTCCGCCCTTCCTCGCCGCCATCTTGAGTGCTGGCAGAAGCCGCTTCCGGCCCTGCCGCCATCTTTGCTACGGGACGCCGAAGGCCCCGGCACCGCGCCGAGGCGTCCGTCCCCGCCGTTGCCTGTCGGCGCCCGCCCGATTCCCGCCCGCGCCCGGCGCCGCCGGCGCTACAGCCCGCGTCCGCTCAGCCGGAAAGGCCGGGGAAATCGCTGCGGGTCCGCGTCGGCGCCGGGACTCCGCGCAGGCAGCCGGAGGGACGCCCCGGGGTCCTCTTTTTCCCGCCTTTTTTTCGGCGCCGCCATCTTGGGAAGGTCGAGCGCACGCCTCGCCGCCCCGCCATCTTAAGTGTGGCGGTCCGCGACTTCCGCCCTTCCTCGCCGCCATCTTGAGTGCTGGCAGAAGCCGCTTCCGGCCCTGCCGCCATCTTTGCTACGGGACGCCGAAGGCCCCCGGCACCGCGCCGAGGCGTCCGTCTCCGCCGTTGCCTGTCGGCGCCCGCCCGATTCCCCCGCGCCCGGCGCCGCCGGCGCCACAGCCCGCGTCCGCTCAGCCGGAAAGGCCGGTGAAATCGCTGCGGGTCCGCGTCGGCGCCGGGACTCCGCGCAGGCAGCCGGAGGGACGCCCCGGGGTCCTCTTTTCCCGCCTTTTTTCGGCGCCGCCATCTTGGGAAGGTCGAGCGCACGCCTCGCCGCCCCGCCATCTTAGGTGTGGCGGCCCGCGACTTCCGCCCTTCCTCGCCGCCATCTTGAGTGATGGCAGAAGCCGCTTCCGGCCCTGCCGCCATCTTTGCTACGGGACGCCGAAGGCCCCCGGCACCGCGCCGAGGCGTCCGTCCCCGCCGTTGCCTGTCTGCGCCCGCCCGATTCTCGCCCGCGCCCGGCGCCACCGACGCCCACCCGCCCATCCGAACCGGCCCCACCGGGCCGCCCCCGCCGCTGCCATTTGTCTCGGTCACCGCCCCGCACGGTGGCCGCACCTTGGAGCGCCCTGGCCCCGCTCGACTCCGCCCGCGGACCTTTGCCCTTCTCCCCCTCCTTCCCTTCCCCTCCCCTCCCCTTCCTTCCATTTACAGAAACCGCCGCTCGCTGCCGCTCCTCGCCCTCACCACGCTCGGCAGCCATGGCCATCGCCGCTGTCCCGCGTACCCAGCAGGCGGACAGCTGGCGCGGCCGGCTGCGCCGGCCGCGCGCCGCCTCTCTGTCCACCAGGCGGCAGCACCGCCCCGAGCTCAGCCCCGGGACGCGCCTCGCCAGGCTGCCTGGGAGCCCTTGCGAGCCGACTCGCAGCAAGCCGCGGCAGCATCTGCTCTCGTGCATTGCAGGCATATTTTAAACCACACACCTTCATTAACCTAACACATCAAAACCACAAAGACAGGAAACCTTCCTCAGCGATAATACACAATGCACGCCGATCCCATCACCACGGAGAAACCCAAAACCTATTTCTATTGCTGACATGAAAGAAACCCCCACCATTTAACCCTATTCAAAACTAAAAAAAACCTACCTACAAGAAATTTTTTTAAATCCCATTAGAACAAGCCCCCAAACCCCATACATTCTAAGCGTCAACTGTCCCCGAAACAAATATTTCAACTCCTACAAATGATGCTAAAAAAACCCAAAACTCCAACACGTCCACAATACATCAAAAACGTTACAGATAAGAACATAAATAAGCACCAAAACCTCATAAAAGTAAGTTCAAAAAAGAAACAAGCTCATTAACAACACAAAAAAATGCTAACCACAAAAGAAAAAAAACAGATCACTACTCCAAGTTTAAGAGTAGCCTATAAAATCCACCATGTAGATGCCCATGTCCCCAAAAATAAAACCAATACAAAACACCAAAACAACAAAGAAATCAAATTGCCAAAATAAAAACCACCACAATTAAACTTAAATTAATGACACCAAAAAAAAAAATATTCCTGAGTCCATAAACTCCTACCATAAACTCCATAACACCTCACACCATCCAAACACTAATGCCACCTATAAATAGACACGAAGCCAAAAAATAAAACTGACCGTGAAAAGCCTCTCCCAAATTATCCACGACTACGAAACACGTAGGACAATCAAACAAACCAAACAAATAAAACCCCTATACTACAGGAAACAATTGTCCAAAG
>JAVTVJ010011537.1:0-14850 GCA_034509425.1 Eopsaltria australis | reverse complement strand
CAGACTCTTACACCACCCCGTGGCTCACGATCGTCATCAGGAACCCTGTAGCATTGTCACGATGCCTTCTGGAGTCTGTAGTGTTGTCACGATGTCTTCAGGACTCATCCATGCCGGTAGCATACCCCGGAAAACAGAGAGAAAAGAGAAAGAGAGAAGGGAAAAGAAAAGGAAAAGAAAACAAAAGAAGAAGTAATTTTAATCACATAAAATTTTGTTTAAATTTCAACAGGGTAACAATTGCCTTATTATAGTGAAATTACATTCATAATTATTTGGATAAGACCAGTTTAATTTATTATTATAGCTTAAAATCATCTTAATAATTATTTAAATCATTATCCTTCAAAATTACATGAATACATCGTTACACCTTAAAATGACATTAATTCATTGAATCACAAACCATAAAAATACCTTAAAATTTCATTAAGAATTGATTAAATTACAATGAGCAGTAAAGTATTTATCCAATTTCTTATTACACCTGAGCTCGCCTTGCACCAATAATGTCAGGGGTGTCCACAGAGGATGAAACATCAACCAGCTTATGCATATTCATTATGGATGTCAAGTATGCTACTCGTTTCATCATTCTCCAGTTCATGATATACAAAATTGCTGACAAGACAAAACCTACTAAGACTAGAATCAGGAGAACAATGATGGGATGACACAGCTTATTGAGGACACCTGTGGCAGTAGGTGACCACCCAAAAAGGGTATCCCACCAACTGTGGTCAGCATCCTTTCTCACCCTTTCCAGAACACGATGTATTTCGTTTACATTGTGATCAACAGTTCCCAAGGTTTTCTGTCCGTTCTTTTGATCTTTTCCAAAATTTCGATTAAATCCTGATGAAGCAACAATTGCTTTACCAAGGTAAGGTTCATCCCAATGCGGGTAGGCACAACTTGGTGTATCAGTGAGTAATTGGATTGCAAAAGGTGATAAGAAGTGACTGAAGCTAAATAAAAAAAATCACATCCTACAATTTTAGTAAAATTACAAACACAAAAATTTGAATTATTTTTAGTGTCCATCACCAAATTTTCTACAACTATTTGATCACAAGCAGTTCTCAAGCATGCACATCCATTGCCTATATACACAAGCACTGTTTCAAGATTCTCTTTAGGATGAATTTCAAAATGACAGATATTCTGTTCCGTGTCTAAGCAAATGTCCTGAGCTCTGATTGCATTACTTTCACAAATGAACCCTAGTTGTTCCCGGACAACACTAGTTTCTAAATCCACAGTTTGCCATTTTTGATCCATTTGACAGGTCCATTGCTTATGCTCAAAAGGATAAAGAAAAGTTCCACCCCAATTCAGCCCCAATGCAATGATAGGGAATATTGAATGCACTGAAGCATTACATACGGTTAACACTCACTGAGTTAATATGTTTGATAACAACCACTGGTGGGTTAATGACAACTGCAGTGGTCGTTGTAATTTGGTTAAATCTCTAATTGTGACAGCCAATTTATTCTTTAGTACTTCTGAATCAATGCTATTCAAGATTCCCAATCCTGTTCCCACAACACCGGTTATGTTTCTTTGTGTTAAAAGATGAACAAGTTGGCTGAATTTCTGTGCATTAGCAATTTAACTTGTTTGAGAGACCATACCTGGTCCTGATTATATTTGGTCCAATTTCAAAAATTTTCAGGCTTAGCATAACCGATGGTTGGGTGATAGGTATTACAACATCAACTTCAAGTCCCCCCCCGCCCCCGCAGTATCTTGTATTGTTTTTACCACACATGATTTTATGGGAAAATTGTACAACAGCTAAGTTTAACAAAAAGTCCAGCAATCATCACCTCATGTTACCATAAAGGGAGGGAAAAAGCATTATTCTTGTCATCCAGCACAAGGGGGGGTGTTTATACCATAATATGTAGCTACTGCACTCAGTATGGGCTTTGCTATGGCATTTATTTTAAATCTATAAATTCTTCATGTCCCTCGCAGTTCCCCTGTGAAAAGTAAACACAACAGAGCCTGCCAAGGGGCAGAAAAGGTTAAAATGATGGCATTATCCAGCGTGTATTTGTCCGATGCTCCTTTCCTAGGGCATCAGAGGCTCTCCATGCCTTTTGCTGCCAAAAAGAAAGCCACTCAGTCCATTCCTGAAACACAGCATAGAAATAAGTATAGATACAAACAAGAAAGATATTCTGTTCTTCACATTGGAGAACACTCCAAACAGCTATCAGCTCGCCAACTTGGGCACTGCCTTCCCCCTCTGTTTCACCGGAGGACGTGTGGAGGGCTGCCTTAATAACTGAGGCAGGTTTGTCTTGGCTGCTACTGAAGCCTTCTTGTATTGCCAGGTTTTTTACAGCTCCTTCCGTTATTGAGAAAGTGTTACAATAGTGTTCAATCTGAGCATCCCACTTTCTAACTAAGGCACTCTGGACCACCCCGTCAGGTTGGGGGATCCCGGTAGGAACTGCCCTAATAATTTGGAAAAGGCAACTCAAAACAATCGGTTGCTGTTGTGTAATTTTCTCCACTTCTATCAGAGCTAAGCTGACCACAAACAGCCCCTTTTCCCAGATAGTGTGTCTTTTTTCAGCATCTCTGAAGCCATGGGAATAAATACCAACAGGCCTTGTTGGGCCCTCAGGGCCCCGCTGCCAGATGTGTACTGACAGCCCTGAGGAAGCAAACCCCCATTCCACTTGGAAAGGATCAGTAGGGTGAATAGGGCCCAGGGCTTGGTGAGCTGTTGCTTCAAAAATCAGTAATTGTAAGGCTTCTTCTTGAGAAGTATCCCATTCCCATCTCACCCCTTGTCTCAGCAAGTTATAAACAGGTCTGGCAATTATGGAAAAATCAGGGATGTGTTTTCTCCAGAACACCAATAACCCCAAAGCATGTTGGAGATCTTTCCTAGATTCAGGCATTATAATCTGATCTAAAAAGGTTAAGCTTTCAGGTGGGATATCCTTCCACCAAATTCCCAAAAACCAGTTTACCTGGTTCTGAGGACAAAGTTGTTTTGGCTCGTTGCCTGGACTTTGAAGGAAAGGCTGCTTTGGCTCACTTCCCAGGCTCTGAGGGAGGGGTTCTTTAGGCTCACTGCCCAGACTTTGAGAAAGCAAGGGGGGTCCACTATTTTCTGGGTTTTCACTATGAGGGACCCGAATGTCCCTGCTAGCCAGTGTTTTCTCTGTTTTTTCTTGTGGGGTTTTTACAGGTCCACATTTTCTATTGTAATTAATCAGATCTTCTGCAACCTCACTACATGTATAAACTTTGCGACCACTGGCAGGTGAATTCAAGTGTGAACCCAACGGCTGAGAGGGTGTAGAATTTGGGGCGTTCCCGGGATCAGTAGATCCAGTTTGATCTGTCGGGTTTTCAAGGAATCTTTCCAGCTTCTCTACGGGGCCCATAACTGCTATGGTTTTCTGTAAGACAATCGCTGTGGCTTTGAGTGATTCTGGGGGGACCCCGAATTAAAGGGGTCTTCATTTCAGGTTTCACAGGCATTTGCACAGGGGATTCATATTCAGGAATCAACTTCTTTTCATGTATCGTTGGCAGACAAGCGGCTTTGTGGACGCTTTCTAGAAGTTGATCAGGGGTACTAACAATAGCTAAAGGGTCTCCACTTTCTGGAGGATTGAGTCCCCCAGCTTGGAAAGTTGCATGCTGAGTTGGGGACGAGGTGTTATGTTTGTCTCCTGTTGTTAAGAAAACATCATGTCCCCAGTATCCACTGGCCTCCTGTTCAGTTCAATGAATTTGGTCTCCTGCGGTGAGTGACACTTGGGAGACATATTCTGTTTTAATTAAAGGTGTCATAGGAGGACAGCAGTTTTGCCCACATTTTTTTACTTGCTTGAATTCTTTGTGGGGGTAAAGTGATTCCTTTTCCTTTGTGTCTTGTGGTGGATCGGTGTTCCTTGAGTTTTTAAAACATTTTTCTCTCAAGAGATCTTGTAACAAGAGAATATAATTCTCTTTTTCCTCTAATTGTTTCTGTAAAATTTCTACTAAGTTTTGCAGGGAGTCTATTATTGTTTCCTCTTCACTGCACCGCTTAAAGCGGTGATCTCTAGCCGATGTAAGGCATGCTCCTAGTACAGAGCAAATGACAGCTTTATCTCGGCCAAGTTTCAATTTTGACCCACGCTGTAAAGAGTAAATTCTATCAATCACATTTTCTAAATTAAACCAGTTGTTTTGTGCCCACTCGTCCCCTCCTGGAGAGGGTGGGGCATTGTGTTTTGCTAACAAAGCATCAAATGCAGCTCTATGTTTTGTTTTAGTGTTTGAGGTCATGTTTTCGAAGGGATAATGAAAACCGCTTTAGGGAGGTAAAACTTAGTTGCATCCACAATACCGAGAAGCGGGCTGCGTTCCCCTCTCTTCCCTAAAGTGGCGAAGAGACTGAGTCTACTGGAGGCTCTGTTTAGTTACAATCCGTTGCCTCTCCTAACACCCAGTAGACTAACTCCTTACACAGCCACCTTAAAAAGAAACACAACACTCCCCCTTTTGCACCAAGAGATTCTTTTGTGAAATTCTGAGGACAGAACCCTCAACAGAGTATAGGGGTGCTTTTCACCTAGGCATGTGCAGTTTGCGGGAAATTCGAGATGCCCCCCTTGCTTTCTAGACACCGCTCACCCTTTCGGAGTGTCGGGCTAGGTGCGGCTGGAGCAAAACGTCCTTCCCCTGTTACAAATTACACAAAACCTTGCAGCCCCTTCTGCCTCAGAATCCCGTCCGTGACGCCAATTGATGTCACCATCCGCTGGTAGGAGCAGGGGTCGTGATGGTTCGTTCCTTTGAATCTCAGAGTGCAAAAGAAAACAGGGCCAAGTATTTTTGCTTCAATCAAAATCCAAAGCACTTTATTGAGTGCCAACCAGACGCTTATGCGATAGAGGAGAGAGAGAGAGAAGAAAGAGAGAGAGAAAAGGAAAGGAGGGGCATAGCTACCACGGCACGAGGAGATCCTCGTTGTCCGGATCCGATGGATTCGTCTCGTCCGTAGGGAGTACTCGTAGGGGTACCTTTTGAGAGTCTCTTGATAGTCTTTTCGAAAGCGGGGGGCAGGTAAGCAAGAGATGAGGCAATCCCTCCAGAGACGAGGGGCAAGTAGCCAGCAGGTGGGGAGTAAGGCCCATTGTTTTAGAGTACAGGTGCAGCTGTACCGGATATAGAGATCGGTTCTTTCTGTCCTGGTAGCCGGGCGGACACGGTTGCCACGGGCATGTACCGACACGCCTCTGCAGCACAGCTCAGCAGCACAGCTCTGCAGTACAGCTGGGCACCTGGCCGGCATCCCACCAAGTTCTGGCTGGACTTCATTGTGCAAAAGTCCTTTTCCCCTCTTAGGGTCTCTGGGTTTTGGGCCTCTGCTTCTGTCGATGGTCGTGAGGCAGACAAGGGATTTCCGTCCAGATTCTTACACCACCCCATGGCTCACGATGGTCGTCAGGAACCTGTAGCATTGTCACGATGCCTTCTGGAGTCTGTAGTGTTGTCACGATGTCTTCAGGACTCATCCATGCCGGTAGCATACCCCGGAAAACAGAGAGAAAAGAGAAAGAGAGAAGGGAAAAGAAAAGGAAAAGAAAACAAAAGAAGAAGTAATTTTAATCACATAAAATTTTGTTTAAATTTCAACAGGGTAACAATTGCCTTATTATAGCGAAATTACATTCATAATTATTTGGATAAGACCAGTTTAATTTCTTATTATAGCTTAAAATCATCTTAATAATTATTTAAATCATTATCCTTCAAAATTACATGAATACATCGTTACACCTTAAAATGACATTAATTCATTGAATCACAAACAATAAAAATACCTTAAAATTTCATTAAGAATTGATTAAATTACAATGAGCAGTAAAGTATTTATCCAATTTCTTATTACACCTGAGCTCGCCTTGCACCAATAATGTCAGGGGTGTCCACAGAGGATGAAACATCAACCAGATTATGCATATTCATTATGGATGTCAAGTATGCCACTCGTTTCATCATTCTCCAGTTCATGATATACAAAATTGCTGACAAGACAAAACCTACTAAGACTAGAATCAGGAGAACAATGATGGGATGACACAGCTTATTGAGGACACCTGTGGCAGTAGGTGACCACCCAAAAAGGGTATCCCACCAACTGTGGTCAGCATCCTTTCTTACCCTTTCCAGAACACGACGTATTTCGTTTACATTGTGATGAACAGTTCCCAAGGTTTTCTGTCCGTTCTTTTGATCTTTTCCAAAATTTCGATTAAATCCTGATGAAGCAACAATTGCTTTACCAAGGTAAGGTTCATCCAAATGCGGGTAGGCACAACTTGGTGTATCAGTGAGTAATTGGATTGCAAAAGGTGATAAGAAGTGACTGAAGCTAAATAAAAAAAATCACATCCTACAATTTTAGTAAAATTACAAACACAAAAATTGGAATGATTTTTAGTGTCCATCACCAAATTTTCTACAACTATTTGATCACAAGCAGTTCTCAAGCATGCACATCCATTGCCTATATACACAAGCACTGTTTCAAGATTCTCTGTAGGATGAATTTCAAAATGACAGATATTCTGTTCCGTGTCTAAGCAAATGTCCTGAGCTCTGATTGCATTACTTTCACAAACGAAGCATAGTTGTTCCCGGACAACACAAGTTTCTAAATCCACAGTTTGCCATTTTTGATCAATTTGACAGGTCCATTGCTTATGCTCAAAAGGATAAAGAAAAGTTCCACCCCAATTCAGCCCCAATGCAATGATAGGGAATATTGAATGAACTGAAGCATTACATACGGTTAACATTCACTGAGTTAATATGTTTGATAACAACCACTGGTGGGTTAATGACAACTGCAGTGGTCGTTGTAATTTGGTTAAATCTCTAATTGTGACAGCCAATTTATTCATTAGTACTTCTGAATCAATGCTGTTCAAGATTCCCAATCCTGTTCCCACAACACCGGTTATGTCTCTTTGTGTTAAAAGATGAACAAGTTGGCTGAATTTCTGTGCATTAGCAATTTAACTTGTTTGAGAGACCATACCTGGTCCTGATTATATTTGGTCCAATTTCAAAAATTTTCAGGCTTAGCATAACCGATGGTTGGGTGATAGGTATTACAACATCAACTTCAAGTCCCTCCCAGTATCTTGTATTGTTTTTACCACACATGATTTTATGGGAAAATTGTACAACAGCTAAGTTTAACAAAAAGTTCAGCAATCATCACCTCATGTTACCAAAAAGGGAGGGAAAAAGCATTATTCTTGTCATCCAGCACAAGGGGGGTGTTTATACCATAATATGTAGCTACTGTACTCAGTATGGGCTTTGCTATGGCATTTATTTTAAATCTATAAATTCTTCATGTCCCTCGGAGTTCCCCTGTGAAAAGTAAACACAACAGAGCCTGCCACCAAGGGGCAGAAAAGGTTAAAATGATGGAATTATCCAGCGTGTATTTGTCCGATGCTCCTTTCCTAGGGCATCAGAGGCTCTCCATGCCTTTTGCTGCCAAAAAGAAAGCCACTCAGTCCATTCCTGAAACACAGCATAGAAATAAGTATAGATACAAACAAGAAAGATATTCTGTACTTCACATTGGAGAACACTCCAAACAGCTATCAGCTCGCCAACTTGGGCACTGCCTTCCCCCTCTGTTTCACCGGAGGAAGTGTGGAGGGCTACCTTAATAACTGAGGCAGGTTTGTCTTGGCTGCTACTGAAGCCTTCTTGTATTGCCAGGTTTTTTACAGCTCCTTCCGTTATTGAGAAAGTGTTACAATAGTGTTCAATCTGAGCATCCCACTTTCTAACTAAGGCCCTCTGGACCACCCTGTCAGGTTGGGGGATCCCGGTAGGAACTGCCCTAATAATTTGGAAAAGGCAACTCAAAACAATCGGTTGCTGTTGTGTAATTTTCTCCACTTCTATCAGAGCTAAGCTGACCACAAACAGCCCCTTTTCCCAGATAGCGTGTCTTTTTTCAGCATCTCTGAAGCCATGGGAATAAATACCAACAGGCCTTGTTGGGCCCTCAGGGCCCCGCTGCCAGATGTGAACTGACAGCCCTGAGGAAGCAAACCCCCATTCCACTTGGAAAGGATCTGTAGGGTGAATAGGGCCCAGGGCTTGGTGAGCTGTTGCTTCAAAAATCAGTAATTGTAAGGCTTCTTCTTGAGAAGTATCCCATTCCCATCTCACCCCTTTTCTCAGCAAGTTATAAACAGGTCTGGCAATTATGGAAAAATCAGGGATGTGTTTTCTCCAGAACACCAATAACCCCAAAGCATGTTGGAGATCTTTCCTAGATTCAGGCATTTTAATCTGATCTAAAAAGGTTAAGCTTTCAGGTGGGATATCCTTCCACCAAATTCCCAAAAACCAGTTTACCTGGTTCTGAGGACAAAGTTGTTTTGGCTCTTTGCCTGGACTTTGAAGGAAAGGTTGCTTTGGCTCACTTCCCAGGCTCTGAGGGAGAGGTTGCTTAGGCTCACTGCCCAAACTTTGAGAAAGCAAGGGGGGTCCACTATTTTCTGGGTTTTCACTATGAGGGACCCGAATGTCCCTGCTAGCCAGTGTTTTCTCTGATTTTTCTTGTGGGGTTTTTACAGGTCCACATTTTCTATTGTAATTAATCAGATCTTCTGCAACCTCACTACATGTATAAACTTTGCGACCACTGGCAGGTGAATTCAAGTGTGAACCCAACGGCTGAGAAGGTGTAGAATTTGGGGCATTCCCGGGATCAGTAGATCCAGTTTGATCTGTCGGGTTTTCAAGGAATCTTTCCAGCGTCTCTACGGGGCCCACAACTGCTATGGTTTTCTGTAAGACAATCGCTGTGGCTTTGAGTGATTCTGGGGGACCCCGAATTAAAGGGCTCTTCATTTCAGGTTTCACAGGCATTTGCACAGGGGATTCATATTCAGGAATCAACTTCTTTTCATGTATCGTTTGCAGACAAGCGGCTTTGTGGACGCTTTCTAGAAGTTGATCAGGGGTACTAACAATAGCTAAACGGTCTCCACTTTCTGAAGGATTGAGTCCCCCAGCTTGGAAAGTTGCATGCTGAGTTGGGGACGAGGTGTTATGTTTGTCTCCTGTTGTTAAGAAAACATCATGTCCCCAGTATCCACTGGCCTCCTGTTCAGTTCAATGAATTTGGTCTCCTCCGGTGAGTGACACTTGGGAGACATATTGTGTTTTAATTAAAGGGTGTCATAGGAGGACAGCAGTTTTGCCCACAATTTTTTACTTGCTTGAATTCTTTGTGGGGGTAAAGTGATTCCTTTTCCTTTTTGTGGTGGATCGGTGTTCCTTGAGTTTTTAAAACATTTTTCTCTCAAGAGATCTTGTAACAAGAGAATATAATTCTCTTTTTCCTCTAATTGTTTCTGTAAAATTTCTACTAAGTTTTGCAGGGAGTCTATTATTGTTTCCTGCTCACTGCACCGCTTAAAGCGGTGATCTATAGCCGATGTAAGGCATGCTCCTAGTACAGAGCAAATGACAGCTTTATCTCGGCCAAGTTTGAATTTTGACCCAGGCTGTAAAGAGTAAATTCTATCAATCACATTTTCTAAATTGAACCAGTTGTTTTGTGCCCGCTCTTCCCCTCCTGGAGAGGGTCGGGCATTGTGTTTTGCTAACAAAGCATAAAATGCAGCTGTATGTTTTCTTTTAGTGTTTGAGGTCATGTTTTCGAAGGGATAATGAAAACCGCTTTAGGGAGGTAAAACTTAGTTGCACCCACAGTCCCGAGAAGCGGGCTGTGTTCCCCTTCTCTTCCCTAAAGTGGCGAAGAGACTGAGTCTACTGGAGGCTCTGTTTAGTTACAATCCGTTGCCTCTCCTAACACCCAGTAGACTAACTCCTTACACACCCACTTTAAAAAGAAACACAACACTCCCCCTTTTGCACCAAGAGATTCTTTTGTGAAATTCTGAAGACAGAACCCTCAAGAGAGTATAGGGGTGCTTTTCACCTAGGCATGTGCAGTTTGCGGGAAATTCGAGATGCCCCCCTTGCTTTCTAGACACCGCTCACCCTTTTGGAGTGTCGGGCTAGGTGCGGCTGGAGCAAAACGTCCTTCCCCTGTTACAAATTACACAAAACCTTGCAGCCCCTTCTACCTCAGAATCCTGTCCGTGACGCCAATTGATGTCACGATCCGCTGGTAGGAGCAGGGGTGGTGATGGTTCGTTCCTTTGAATCTCAGAGTGCAAAAGAAAACAGGGCCAAGTATTTTTGCTTCAATCAAAATCCAAAGCACTTTATTGAGTGCCAACAAGACGCTTATGCGACAGAGGAGAGAGAGAGAGAAGAAAGAGAGAGAGAAAAGGAAAGGAGGGGCATATCTACCACGGCACGAGGAGATCCTCGTTGTCCGGATCCGATGGATTCCGTCTCGTCCGTAGGGAGTACTGTTAGGGGTACCTTTTGAGAGTCTCTTGATAGTCTTTTCGAAAGCGGGGGGCAGGTAAGCAAGAGATGAGGCAATCCCTCCAGAGACGAGGGGCAAGTAGCCAGCAGCTGGGGAGTAAGGCCCATTGTTTTAGAGTACAGGTGCAGCTGTACCGGACATATAGATCGGTTCTTTCCGTCCCGGTAGCCGGGCGGACACGGTTGCCACGGGCATGTACCGACACGCCTCTGCAGCACAGCTCTGCAGTACAGCTGGGCACCTGGCAGGCATCCCACCAAGTTCTGGCTGGACTTCATTGTGCAAAAGTCCTTTTCCCCTCTTAGGGTCTCTGGGTTTTGGGCCTCTGCTTCTGTCGATGGTCGTGAGGCAGACAAGGGATTTCCGTCCAGACTCTTACACCACCCCGTGGCTCACGATCGTCATCAGGAACCCTGTAGCATTGTCACGATGCCTTCTGGAGTCTGTAGTGTTGTCACGATGTCTTCAGGACTCATCCATGCCGGTAGCATACCCCGGAAAACAGAGAGAAAAGAGAAAGAGAGAAGGGAAAAGAAAAGGAAAAGAAAACAAAAGAAGAAGTAATTTTAATCACATAAAATTTTGTTTAAATTTCAACAGGGTAACAATTGCCTTATTATAGCGAAATTACATTCATAATTATTTGGATAAGACCAGTTTAATTTCTTATTATAGCTTAAAATCATCTTAATAATTATTTAAATCATTATCCTTCAAAATTACATGAATACATCGTTACACCTTAAAATGACATTAATTCATTGAATCACAAACCATAAAAATACCTTAAAATTTCATTAAGAATTGATTAAATTACAATGAGCCGTAAAGTATTTATCCAATTTCTTATTACACCTGAGCTCGCCTTGCACCAATAATGTCAGGGGTGTCCACAGAGGATGAAACATCAACCAGATTATGCATATTCATTATGGATGTCAAGTATGCTACTCGTTTCATCATTCTCCAGTTCATGATATACAAAATTTCTGACAAGACAAAACCTACTAAGACTAGAATCAGGAGAACAATGATGGGATGACACAGCTTATTCAGGACACCTGTGGCAGTAGGTGACCACCCAAAAAGGGTATCCCACCAACTGTGGTCAGCATCCTTTCTTACCCTTTCCAGAACACGATGTATTTAGTTTACATTGTGATCAACAGTTCCCAAGGTTTTCTGTCCGTTCTTTTGATCTTTCCAAAATTTCGATTAAATCCTGATGAAGCAACAATTGCTTTACCAAGGTAAGGTTCATCCCAATGCGGGTAGGCACAACTTGGTGTATCAGTGAGTAACTGGATTGCAAAAGGTGATAAGAAGTGACTGAAGCTAAATAAAAAAATCACATCCTACAATTTTAGTAAAATTACAAACACAAAAATTGGAATGATTTTTAGTGTCCATCACCAAATTTTCTACAACTATTTGATCACAAGCAGTTCTCAAGCATGCACATCCATTGCCTATATACACAAGCACTGTTTCAAGATTCTCTTTAGGATGAATTTCAAAATGACAGATATTCTGTTCCATGTCTAAGCAAATGTCCTGAGCTCTGATTGCATTACTTTCACAAATGAACCCTAGTTGTTCCCGGACAACACAAGTTTCTAAATCCACAGTTTGCCATTTTTGATCCATTTGACAGGTCCATTGCTTATGCTCAAAAGGATAAAGAAAAGTTCCACCCCAATTCAGCCCCAATGCAATGATAGGGAATATTGAATGCACTGAAGCATTACATACGGTTAACATTCACTGAGTTAATATGTTTGATAACAACCACTGGTGGGTTAATGACAACTGCAGTGGTCGTTGTAATTTGGTTAAATCTCTAATTTTGACAGCCAATTTATTCTTTAGTACTTCTGAATCAATGCTATTCAAGATTCCCAATCCTGTTCCCACAACACCGGTTATGTCTCTTTGTGTTAAAAGATGAACAAGTTGGCTGAATTTCTGTGCATTAGCAATTTAACTTGTTTGAGAGACCATACCTGGTCCTGATTATATTTGGTCCAATTTCAAAAATTTTCAGGCTTAGCATAACCGATGGTTGGGTAATAGGTATTACAACATCAACTTCAAGTCCCTCCCCCCCAGTATCTTGTATTGTTTATACCACACATGATTTTATGGGAAAATTGTACAACAGCTAAGTTTAACAAAAAGTTCAGCAATCATCACCTCATGTTACCAAAAAGGGAGGGAAAAAGCATTATTCTTGTCATCCAGCACAAGGGGGGTGTTTATACCATAATATGTAGCTACTGCACTCAGTATGGGCTTTGCTATGGCATTTATTTTAAATCTATAAATTCTTCATGTCCCTCGCAGTTCCCCTGTGAAAAGTAAACACAACAGAGCCTGCCACCAAGGGGCAGAAAAGGTTAAAATGATGGAATTATCCAGCGTGTATTTGTCCGATGCTCCTTTCCTAGGGCATCAGAGGCTGTCCATGCCTTTTGCTGCCGAAAAGAAAGCCACTCAGTCCATTCCTGAAACACAGCATAGAAATAAGTATAGATACAAACAAGAAAGATATTCTGTACTTCACATTGGAGAACACTCCAAACAGCTATCAGCTCGCCAACTTGGGCACTGCCTTCCCCCTCTGTTTCAACGGAGGAAGTGTGGAGGGCTACCTTAATAACTGAGGCAGGTTTGTCTTGGCTGCTACTGAAGCCTTCTTGTATTGCCAGGTTTTTTACAGCTCCTTCCGTTATTGAGAAAGTGTTACAATAGTGTTCAATCTGAGCATCCCACTTTCTAACTAAGGCCCTCTGGACCACCCCGTCAGGTTGGGGGATCCCGATAAAAGCTGCCCTAATAACTTTGAAAAGGCAACTCAAAGCAATTGGTTGTGGTTTTGTCATTTTCTCCACTTCTATCAGAGCTAAGCTGACCACAAACAGCCCCTTTTCCCAGATAGTGTGTCTTTTTTCAGCATCTCTGAAGCCATGGGAATAAATACCAACAGGCCTTGTTGGGCCCTCAGGGCCCCGCTGCCAGATGTGAACTGACAGCCCTGAGGAAGCAAACCCCCATTCCACTTGGAAAGGATCTGTAGGGTGAATAGGGCCCAGGTTCAAAAATCAGTAATTGTAAGGCTTCTTCTTGAGAAGTATCCCATTCCCATCTCACCCCTTTTCTCAGCAAGTTATAAACAGGTCTGGCAATTACGGAAAAATCAGGGATGTGTTTTCTCCAGAACACCAATAACCCCAAAGCATGTTGGAGATCTTTCCTAGATTCAGGCATTTTAATCTGATCTAAAAAGGTTAAGCTTTCAGGTGGGATATCCTTCCACCAAATTCCCAAAAACCAGTTTACCTGGTTCGGAGGACAAAGTTGTTTTGGCTCTTTGCCTGGACTTTGAAGGAAAGGTTGCTTTGGCTCACTTCCCAGGCTCTGAGGGAGAGGTTGCTTAGGCTCACTGCCCAAACTTTGAGAAAGCAAGGGGGGTCCACTATTTTCTGGGTTTTCACTATGAGGGACCCGAATGTCCCTGCTAGCCAGTGTTTTCTCTGATTTTTCTTGTGGGGTTTTTACAGGTCCACATTTTCTCTTGTAATTAATCAGATCTTCTGCAACCTCACTACATGTATAAACTTTGCGACCACTGGCAGGTGAATTCAAGTGTGAACCCAACGGCGGAGAGGGTGTAGAATTTGGGGCGTTCCCGGGATCAGTAGATCCAGTTTGATCTGTCGGGTTTTCAAGGAATCTTTCCAGCTTCTCTACGGGGCCCACAACTGCTGTGGTTTTCTGTAAGACAATCGCTGTGGCTTTGAGTGATTCTGGGGGACCCCGAATTAAAAGGGTCTTCATTTCAGGTTTCACAGGCATTTGCACAGGGGATTCATATTCAGGAATCAACTTCTTTTCATGTATCGTTTGCAGACAAGCGGCTTTGTGGACGCTTTCTAGAAGTTGATCAGGGGTACTAACAATAGCTAAAGGGTCTCCACTTTCTGGAGGATTGAGTCCCCCAGCTTGGAATGTTGCATGCTGAGTTGGGGACGAGGTGTTATGTTTGTCTCCTGTTGTTAAGAAAACATCATGTCCCCAGTATCCACTGGCCTCCTGTTCAGTTCAATGAATTTGGTCTCCTGCGGTGAGTGACACTTGGGAGACATATTCTGTTTTAATTAAAGGTGTCATAGGAGGACAGCAGTTTTGCCCACAATTTTTTACGTGCTTGAATTCTTTGTGGGGGTAAAGTGATTCCTTTTCCTTTGTGTCTTGTGCTGGATCGGTGTTCCTTGAGTTTTTAAAACATTTTTCTCTCAAGAGATCTTGTAACAAGAGAATATAATTCTCTTTTTCCTCTAATTGTTTCTGTAAAATTTATACTAAGTTTTGCAGGGAGTCTA
>JAVTVJ010011534.1:0-10718 GCA_034509425.1 Eopsaltria australis | reverse complement strand
ACTTTTGGGTCCATTTTTGTATTCATTTTTGGAGTCATTTCTGGGCCATTTTCGGGGCCATTTAGGGCCCATATTTGGGTCAATTTCTGATTCATTTTTTGAGTCTATTTTGGGCTTATTTTTGGGTCATTTTTGGGCCATTTTTTGGCTATTTCTTGGTCTTTTTTGCGCCACTATCGGGGCCATTTGTGTGGCCATTTCAGGGCCATTTTTGGGTCATTTACGGGGGAATTTTTGAGGTCATTTTTGGGTCATTTTTGTGGCCTTTTGGGGGCTTTTTTGGGTCATTTCTGGGTCGATTTTGGGTCATCTTTGCGGCTATTTTTGAGTAATTTTTGGGTCGTTTTTGGGGCCTTTTATGGGCTATTTTTGAGTCATCTTTAGGGCCATTTCTGTGCCTTTTTGGGTCATTTTTGGGGCCATTTCTCCATCATTTTTGGGGACATTTGTGTGTACATCCGGGCACTGCGGCGGCCATTTTGGTAGTTCGCGACCAAGTGCGCATGCGCCGAGTACATCCGGGCACTGCGGCGCGCCATTTTTGTAGTCGGACCAAGTGGCGCATGCGCCGAGTACCAATCCGGCACAGGCGGCGGCCATTTTGGTAGTTCAAGACCAAACTCGCATGCGCGAGTACATCCGGCACTGCGGCGGCCATTTTGGAAGTTCGGGACCAAGTGCGCATTTGCGCGATACAATCGGCACTGCGCGGCCATTTTGTGCGTTCGGGACCAATATGCGCATTGCGCCGAGTACACCGGGTACTGCCGGCAATTTTGGTAGTGGCAGCTCTACTGAGCATGGCCAGTACATCCGGGCACTTCGCGGCCATTTTGGTAGTTCGGGACAATTGCGCATGCGCCGAGTACATCCGGGCACTGCGCGGCCATTTTGGTAGTTCGGGACAGGATGCGCATGCGCCGAGTACATCCGGGCACGGCGGCGGCCATTTTTGTAGTTCGAGACCAAGTGCGCATGCGCCGAGTACATCCGGGTACTGCGGCCGCCATTTTCGTAGTTCGGGACCAAGTGCGCATGCGCCGAGTACATCCGGGCACTGCGGCGGCCATTTTGGTAGGTCGGGTCCAATTGCGCATGCGCCGAGTACATCCGGGCACTGCGGCGGCCATTTTGACGTCTAGAAATGTGCTGCGCATGCGCCGAGTAAATCCGGGCACTGCGCAGCCATATTGGAGTCCGGAGGCGTAGTACGCATGTGCGGAGTACATGCGGGCACTGCGCCGGCCATTTTGGTAGTTCGGGACCAAGTGCGCATGCAGCGAGTACATCCGGTACCTTTGCGGCCATTTTGGTAGTTCGAGTCTATTTTGGGCTTAATTTTGGGTCATTTTTGGGTCTTTTTGGGCAATTTCAGGGGCTATTTTGGAGCCATTTTTGAGCCATTTTTGGATCATTGTTTTGGGCCATTTTTAGGTCAATTTTGGGGCCATTTTTGAGCCATTTCTGGGTCATTTTTTGGGGCTGTTTTAAAGGCTATTTTGGGTGCAATTTCTGGGTCATTTATTGGGGATGTTTTGCATCATTTTACAGCCAATTTTGGGTCATTTTTGGGCCATTTTTGGGGCCCTTTTAGGGCCTTTTTTGGGTCATTTTTGAGCCGTTTTTGGTCTAGTTTTAGGACTATTTCTGGGTGATTTTCGGAGAGCTTTTGGGCCCGTATTTGGGTCAATTTTTGAGTCATTTTTGGGCGATTTAGGGGCCATTTTGGGGTGATTTTTGGGTCATTTTTTGGGCTATTTTGGGCCTATTTTTCAGTGATTTATAGGCGGAATTGTGGGTTATTTTACGGCCCATTTTGGCTCATTTTGGAGGCCATTTTTAGGGCCATTTTGGGGCTATTTTTGGGTCAATTTTGGGCCAATTTTTGGGTTAGTTTTGGACCATTTTGGGGGCCTTTTAGGGGCTATTTTTAGGGCCTTTTAGGATCTATTTTTTGGGCAATTTTTGGGCCATTTTGGGTCATTTTTAGGTCATTTCTTGGGCATTTCGAAGCCTTGTTCGGGGTCATATAGGAAATTTTAGATCATTTTAGGCCAATTTTGTGTCAATTTTTGGGCCATTATTTGGGCCATTTTTGGGGCCATTTATGGTGCTATTTTGGGATCATTTTGGGTCATTTTTGTGTTTATCTTTCCGTCATTTTTGAGCCATTTTTGGGTAATTTTAGGGCCATTTTGTGTCATTTAGGGCACTATTTTTGGGCCATTTTGGGGTGATTTTTAGGGCTATTTTTGGGTAATTTTTGAGCCATTTTTGGGGCTATTCTGGGCCTATTTTTGGGTCATTTTTAAGGCCATTTTTAGGGCCATTTCAGAGCCATTTTGGGCCCACTTTTGAGTCATTTTTTGGTCATTTTTAGGGCCAGTTTTGGGTCAATTTGGGGCCATTTTTGGGTCATTTTTGATGCCATTTTGGGGCTATTTTTTGGCCATTTTGGGTCATATATGAGGCTATTTTTGGTCGTTGTTTTGGGCCATTTTTGGTCAATTTTGAGGCCATTTTAGAGTCATTTTTGGGGTGAATTTTTGGTCATTTATGGCCAGTTTTGTAACCATTTTACGGCCATTTTTGGGTCATTTTTGGATAAATGTTAAGGTCTATTTTGGGGTCATTTTTGGGCCAATTTTTGGGTATTTTTGGACCATTTCTGGGGCCATTTTTTTGTCAATTTTGCGGCCATTTTTGCGGCCATTTTTGGGTCACTTTTGGGCCAATTTTTGGGTCATTTTTGGACCACTTATGGGGCCATTTTTTTGTAAATATTGGACTATTTTGGGGCCACTTTGGGGTTCATTTTTGGGGCCACCTTCGGAGCCATTTTGGGCCCATTCTTGGGTCTTTTTTTGGTCATTTTCGGGGCCATTTCTGATTCATTTTCGGGGCCATTTCTTGGCCAATTTGGGGGCCATATTCGGGGGCATATCGTTGCCATTTTTTGGGTCATTTATGGGCCCTTCTTGAGTCTTTTTTGGGATATTTTTTGGCCATTTTTGGGCTGTTTTTTGGTCATTTTTAGGGCTTGTTTTGGGTCATTTTTGGGTCATTTTTGGTCATTTTGGGGGCCATTTTGAAGCTTTTTTTGTGTCATTTTCAGGTTGTTTTTGGAGGTATTTGGGTTATTTTTTTGGGCATTTTTTGCTCCATTTTTACGTCATTCTTGCGTCATTTATGGAGGAGTTCTTGGTCTTTTTTTTGGTCGTTCATGGCCTTTTAGGGCTATGTTTTGGGCTATTTTTGAGGCATTTTCATGATTATTTTTGCGGTCATTTTTGTCCATTTTTGGTCATTTTTTAGGCCATGTTTTTGGAGGACATTTGGGCCTTCTGGGCCATTTTGGGCCATTTTTCTTGTCATTGTTTTGATCATTTTAGATCATTTGTGGGCCATTTGGGTTTTTTGGGGCTATTATTATTGGTCATTTTTAGGCTATTTTTGACGATCATTCTTTGTCATCTATTGGGTGTGTTTTTGAGATGAATTTGGGCATGTTTGGAATTAAGCTATTGGGGTCACTTTTGGGTCCATTTATGGAGTCATTTTTGGAGTCATTTCTGGGCCATTTTCGGGGCCATTTAGGGCCCATATTTGGGTCAATTTCTGATTCATTTTTTGAGTCTATTTGGGCTTATTTTTGGGTCATTTTTGGGCCATTTTTGGGCTATTTCTTGGTCTTTTTTGCGCCACTATCGGGGCCATTTTTGTGGCCATTTCAGGGCCATTTTTGGGTCATTTACGGGGAAATTTTTGAGGTCATTTTTGGGTCATTTTTGTGGCCTTTTGGGGGCTTTTTTGGGTCATTTCTGGGTCATTTTTGCGTCATCTTTGGGGCTATTTTTGAGTAATTTTTGGGTCGTTTTTGGGGCCTTTTATGGGCTATTTTTGAGTCATCTTTAGGGCCATTTCTGTGCCTTTTTGGGTCATTTTTGGGGCCATTTCTCCATCATTTTTGGGGACATTTGTGTGTACATCCGGCACTGCGGCGGCCATTTTGGTAGTTCGGGACCAAGTGCGCATGCGCCGAGTACATCCGGGCACTGCGGCGGCCATTTTGGTAGTTCGGGACAACTGCGCATGCGTGGAGTACATCCGGGTACTGCGGCGGCCATTTTGGTAGTTCGGGATCCAGTGCGCATGCGCCGAGTACATCCGGGCACTGCGGCGGCCATTTTGGTAGTTCGGGACCAATTGCGCATGCGCCGAGTACATCCGGGTACTGCGGCGGCCATTTTGGTAGTTCGGGACCAAGTGCGCATGCGCGGAGGACATCCGGGCACTGCGGCGGCCATTTTGATAGTTCGGGACCAAGTGCGCATGCGCGGAGTACATCCGGGCACTGCGGCGGCCATTTTGGTAGTTCGGGACCAATTGCGCATGCGCCGAGTACATCCGGGCACTGCGGCGGCCATTTTGGTGTTTCGGGACCAATTGCGCATCGCCGAGTACTCCGTACTGCGCGGCATTTTGGTGTGTTCGGACCAAGGCGGCATGCGCGAGTACATCCGGGCACAGCGGCGCCATTTGGTAGTTCGGGACAGTCCATGCGCGAGTACATCCGTGCCACTGCTGCGGCCATTTTGTAGTTCGGGACCAAGTTGCGCATTGCGCCGAGTACATCCGGGCACTGCGCGGCCATTTGTGTTCGGACCAAGTGCGCATCGCCGAGTACATCCGGGCACTGCGGCGCCATTTTGGTAGTTCGGACAAGTGCGCATGCCCGATACATCGCGGCACTGCGGCACAGCCATATGGAGTCCGGAAGGCGTAGTACGCATGTGAGGAAGTTTACATCCGGGCACTTCGGCGGCCATTTTGGTAGTTCGGGACCAAGTGCGCATGCGCCGAGTACATCCGGGTACTGCGGCGGCCATTTTGGTAGTTCGAGTCTATTTTGGGCTTAATTTTGGGTCATTTTTGGTCTTTTTTGGGCAATTTCAGGGGCTATTTTGGAGCCATTTTTGAGCCATTTTTGGATCATTGTTTTGGGCCATTTTTAGGTCAATTTTGGGGCCATTTTTGAGCCATTTCTGGGTCATTTTTTGGGGCTGTTTTAAAGGCTATTTTTGGTTCAATTTCTGGGTCATTTATTTGGGATGTTTTGCATCATTTTACAGCCAATTTTGGGTCATTTTTGGGCCATTTTTGGGGCCCTTTTAGGGCCTTTTTTGGGTCATTTTTGAGCCGTTTTTGCGTCTAGTTTTAGGACTATTTCTGGGTGATTTTCGGAGAGCTTTTGGGCCCGTATTTGGGTCAATTTTTGAGTCATTTTTGGGCGATTTATGGGCCATTTTGGGGTGATTTTTGGGTCATTTTTTGGGCTATTTTGGGCCTATTTTTCAGTGATTTATAGGCGGAATTTTGGGTTATTTTACGGCCCATTTTGGCTCATTATGGAGGCCATTTTTAGGGCCATTTTGGGGCTATTTTTGGGTCAATTTTGGGCCAATTTTTGGGTTATTTTTGGACCATTTTGGGGGCCTTTTAGGGGCTATTTTAGGGGCCTTTTAGGGTCTATTTTTTGGGCAATTTTTGGGCCATTTTGGGTCATTTTTAGGTCATTTCTTGGGGCAATTTCGAGCCTTGTTTGGGGTAATTTATAGGGGAAATTTTAGATCATTTTATGGCCAATTTTGAGTCATTTTTAGGGCCATTCTTGGGGCCATTTTTGGGGCCATTTATGGTGCTATTTTGGGATCATTTTTGGTCAGTTTTGTGTTTATCTTTCCGTCATTTTTGAGCCATTTTTGGGTAATTTTAGGGCCATTTTTGTGTCATTTAGGGCACTATTTTGGGCCATTTTGGGGTGATTTTTAGGGCTATTTTTGGGTAATTTTTGAGCCATTTTTGGGGCTATTCTGGGCCTATTTTTGGGTCATTTTTAAGGCCATTTTTAGGGCCATTTTCAGAGCCATTTTGGGCCCACTGTTGAGTCATTTTTTGGTCATTTTAGGGGCCAGTTTTGTAACCATTTTTCGGCCATTTTTGGGTCATTTTTGGGTAAATTTTAAGGTCTATTTTGGGGTCATTTTTGGGCCAATTTTTGGGTTATTTTTGGACCATTTCTGGGGCCATTTTTTTGTCAATTTTGAGGCCTTTTTAGAGTCATTTTTGGGGTGATTTTTTGGTCATTTTATGGCCAGTTTTGTAACCATTTTTCGGCCATTTTTGGGTCAATTTTGGATAAATGTTAAGGTCTATTTTGGGGTCATTTTTGGGCCAATTTTTGGGTTATTTTTGGACCATTTCTGGGGCCATTTTTTTGTCAATTTTGCGGCCATTTTTGCGGCCATTTTTGGGTCACTTTTGGGCCAATTTTTGGGTCATTTTTGGACCACTTATGGGGCCATTTTTTTGTCAATTTTGGACTATTTTGGGGCCACTTTTGGGTTCATTTTTTGGGCCACCTTCGGAGCCATTTTGGGCCCATTCTTGGGTCTTTTTTTGGTCATTTTCGGGGCCATTTCTGATTCATTTTCGGGGCCATTTCTTGGCCAATTTTGGGGCCATATTCGGGGGCATATCGTTGCCATTTTTTGGGTCATTTATGGGCCCTTCTTGAGTCTTTTTTGGGATACTTTTTTTGGTCATTTTTGGGCTGTTTTTTGGTCATTTTTAGGGCTATTTTTGGGTCATTTTTGGGCCATTTCTGGGTCATTTTTGGGGCTATTTTTAAGCTTTTTGTGTCATTTTCAGGTTATTTTTGGAGGTATTTTGGGTCTATTTTTGGGCCATTTTTTGTCCAATTTTTACGTCATTTTTGGGTCATTTATGGAGGGATTTTTTGGTCATTTTTTGGTCGTTCATGGGGCCTTTTAGGGGCTATTTTTTGGGCTATTTTTGAGTCATTTTCATGTTATTTTTTGCGTCATTTTTTGGTCCATTTTTTGGTCATTTTTTAGGACATTTTTGGAGACATTTGGGCCATTTCTGGGCCATTTTTGGGCATTTTTCTGTCATTGTTTTGCGCATCATTTTTTTAGATCATCTTGTGGGCCATTTTTGGCGGGTTTTTTGGGGCTATTTTTCTGTCATTTTTAGGCTATTCTTGGATCATTCCTTGGGTCATCTTTAGGGTGTTTTTGGATGAATTTTTGGGCATGTTTTCGGCAATTTTAAAGCTATTTTTGGCGGTCACTTTTGCGGTCCATTTATGGAGTCATTTTTGGAGTCTTTCTGCAGGCCATTTTCGGGGCCATTTAGGGCCCATATTTGCGTCAATTTCTGATTCATTTTTTGAGTCTATTTTGGGCTTATTTTTGGGTCATTTTTGGGCCATTTTTGGGCTATTTCTTGGTCTTTTTTGCGCCACTATCGGGGCCATTTTTGTGGCCATTTCAGGGCCATTTTTGGGTCATTTACAGGGGAATTTTTGAGGTCATTTTTGGGTCATTTTTGTGGCCTTTTGAGGGCTTTTTTGGGTCATTTCTGGGTCATTTTTGGGTCATCTTTGGGGCTATTTTTGAGTAATTTTTGGGTCGTTTTTGGGGCCTTTTATGGGCTATTTTTGAGTCATCTTTAGGGCCATTTCTGTGCCTTTTTGGGTCATTTTTGGGGCCATTCTCCATCATTTTTGGGGACATTTGTGTGTACATCCGGGCAAGTGCGTGCGGCCATTTTGTAGTTCGGGACCAATTGCGTCATGCGCCGAGTAGCTATCCGGGCACTGCGGCGGCTCATCTTTGGTAGTTCGGGACGCAAGTGGCGCAATGCGCGCGAGTACATCCGGGCACTGCGGGCGGCCATTTTGTAGTCGGGACCAACTTGTGGCGCATGCGCCGAGTACATCCGGGCACTGCGGCGGCCATTTTGGTAGTTCGGGAGCATTGCGGCATGCGCGCGAGTAACATCCGGGCACTGCGGTGGCCATTTTGGTGTTCGGGACCAATTGCGGCATGCGCCGGTACATCCGGGTCCTGCTGCGGCCATTTTGGTAGTTCGGGATCCAGTGCGCATGCGCGGAGTACATCCGGGCACTTCGGCGGCCATTTTTGGTGGTTCGGGACCAATTGCGCATGCGCCGAGTACATCCGGGTACTGCGGCGGCCATTTTGGTAGTTCGGGACCAAGTGCGCATGCGCCGAGTACATCCGGGGACTGCGGCGGCCATTTTGGTATGTCGGGACCAAGTGCGCATGCGCCGGTACATCGCGGGCACTGCGGCGGCCAATCTTGTAGTTGCGGGACGCACAGTGCGCATGCGCGCGAGTACATCGCGGCGCTCTGCGGCGGCCATTTTTGGTAGTTCGGGACGGCAACTGCGCATGCGCCGAGTACATCCGGGCACTGCGGCGGCTCATTTTTGGTGAAGTTCCGGGACCAAAATTGCGCATGCGCCGAGTACAATCCGGGCACTGCGGGCGGCCATTTTGGAAGTTTCGGTGAGCCCAATTGCGCATGCCGCCGAGTACATCCGGGTACTGCGGCGGCCATTTTGGTGTTCGGACGCAAGTGCGCTGATGGCGCCGGTAAGCATCCGGGCACTGCGGGCGCCATTTTGGGTAGTTGGGACCAAGTGCCGCATGACGCCGAGTACATCCGGGCGACTGGCGGCAGCCATACTTGGAGTCCGGAGGCGTTAGTTACGGCATGTGCGGATGTAGATCCGGGCACTGCGGCGGCCATTTTGGTAATTCAGGGCCTACTGAGCATGCGCGGAGTACATCCGGGTCCTGCGGCGGCCATTTTGGTAGTTCGAGTCTATTTTGGGCTTAATTTTTGGTCATTTTTGGGTCTTTTTTGGGCAATTTCAGGGGCTATTTTGGAGCCATTTTTGAGCCATTTTTGGATCATTGTTTTGGGCCATTTTTAGGTCAATTTTGGGGCCATTTTTGAGCCATTTCTGGTTCATTTTTTGGGGCTTTTTTAAAGGCTATTTTTGGTGCAATTTCTGGGTCATTTATTGGGGATGTTTTGCATCATTTTACAGCCAATTTTGGGTCATTTTTGGGCCATTTTTGGGGCCCTTTTAGGGCCTTTTTTGGGTCATTTTTGAGCCGTTTTTGGGTCTAGTTTTAGGACTATTTCTGGGTGATTTCGGAGAGCTTTTGGGCCCGTATTTGGGTCAATTTTTGAGTCATTTTTGGGCGATTTATGGGCCATTTTGGGGTGATTTTTGGGTCATTTTTTGGGCTAGTTTGGGCCTATTTTTCAGTGATTTATAGGCGGAATTTTGGGTTATTTTACGGCCCATTTTGGCTCATTTTGGAGGCCATTTTTATGGCCATTTTGGGGCTATTTTTGGGTCAATTTTGGGCCAATTTTTGGGTTATTTTTGGACCATTTTGGGGGCCTTTTAGGGGCTATTTTTAGGGCCTTTAGGGTCTATTTTTTGGGCAATTTTTGGGCCATTTTGGGTCATTTTTAGGTCATTTCTTGGGGCTATTTCGAGCCTTGTTTGGGGTCATTTATAGGGAAATTTTAGATCATTTTAGTACAATTGAAATATTTTTAGGGCTATTCTTGGGCCATTTTTGGGGCTTGCTATTACGAGGAAAGGCCTTGGGATATTTTAATATTTTTTGTGTTTATCTTTCCGTCATTTTTGAGCCATTTTTGGGTAATTTTAGGGCCATTTTTGTGTCATTTAGGGCACTATTTTTGGGCCATTTGGGGTGATTTTTAGGGCTATTTTTGGGTAATTTTTGAGCCATTTTTGGGGCTATTCTGGGCCTATTTTTGGGTCATTTTTAAGGCCATTTTTAGGGCCATTTTCAGAGCCATTTTTGGGCCCACTTTTGAGTCATTTTTTGGTCATTTTTAGGGCCAGTTTTGGGTCAATTTGGGGCCATTTTTGGGTCATTTTTGAGGCCATTTTGGGGCTATTTTTGGGCCATTTTGGGTCATATATGAGGCTATTTTTGGTCGTTGTTTTGGGCCATTTTTGGTCAATTTTGAGGCTATTTTAGAGTCATTTTTGGGGTGAATTTTTGGTCATTTTATGGCCAGTTTTGTAACCATTTTACGGCCATTTTTGGGTCATTTTTGGATAAATGTTAAGGTCTATTTTGGGGTCATTTTTGGGCCAATTTTTGGGTTATTTTTGGACCATTTCTGGGGCTATTTTTTTGTCAATTTTGCGGCCATTTTTGCGGCCATTTTTGGGTCACTTTTGGGCCAATTTTTGGGTCATTTTTGGACCACTTATGGGGCCATTTTTTTGTCAATTTTGGACTATTTTGGGGCCACTTTGGGGTTCATTTTTGGGGCCACCTTCGGAGCCATTTTGGGCCCATTCTTGGGTCTTTTTTGGTCATTTTCGGGGCCATTTCTGATTCATTTTCGGGGCCATTTCTTGGCCAATTTTGGGGCCATATTCGGGGGCATATCGTTGCCATTTTTTGGGTCATTTATGGGCCCTTCTTGAGTCTTTTTTGGGATATTTTTTTGGTCATTTTTTGGCTGTTTTTTGGTCATTTTTAGGGCTATTTTTGGGTCATTTTTGGGCCATTTCTGGGTCATTTTTGGGGCTATTTTTAAGCTTTTTGGGGTCATTTTCAGGTTATTTTTGGAGGTATTTTGGGTCTATTTTTGGGCCATTTTTTGTCCAATTTTTACGTCATTTTTGGGTCATTTATTGAGGGATTTTTTGGTCATTTTTTTGTCGTTCATAAAATTTTAGCTATTTTTAAAGCTATTTTTGAGTCATTTTCATGTTATTTTTGCGTCATTTTTTGGTCCATTTTTGGTTGGCTTTTTTAGGC
>JAVTVJ010011533.1:0-11308 GCA_034509425.1 Eopsaltria australis | reverse complement strand
AAATGGCCCAAAACAACGACCAAAAATAGCCTCATATATGACCCAAAATGGCCCAAAAATAGCCCCAAAATGGACTCAAAAATGACCCAAAAATGGCCCCAAATAGACCCAAAACTGGCCCTAAAAATGACCAAAAAATGACTCAAAAGTGGGCCCAAAATGGCTCTGAAAATGGCCCTAAAAATGGCCTTAAAAATGACCCAAAAATAGGCCCAGAATAGCCCCAAAAATGGCTCAAAAATTACCCAAAAATAGCCCTAAAAATCACCCCAATATGGCCCAAAAATAGTGCCCTAAATGACACAAAAATGGCCCTAAAATTACCCAAAAATGGCTCAAAAATGACGGAAAGATAAACACAAAAATGACCCAAAATGATCCCAAAATAGCACCATAAATGCGGCCCCCAAAAATGGCCCCAAGAATGGCCCTAAAAATGACTCAAAATTGGCCATAAAATGATCTAAAATTTCCCCTATAAATGACCCCAAACAAGGCTCGAAATAGCCCCAAGAAATGACCTAAAAATGACCCAAAATGGCCCAAAAATTGTCCAAAAAATAGACCCTAAAAGGCCCTAAAAATAGCCCCTAAAAGGCCCCCAAAATGGTCCAAAAATAACCCAAAAATTGGCCCAAAATTGACCCAAAAATAGCCCCAAAATGGCCCTAAAAATGGCCTCCAAAATGAGCAAAAATGGGCCGTAAAATAAACCAAAATTCCGCCTATAAATCACTGAAAAATAGGCCCAAAATAGCCCAAAAAATGACCCAAAAATCACCCCAAAATGGCACATAAATCGCCCAAAAATGACTCAAAAATTGACCCAAATACGGGCCCAAAAGCTCTCCGAAAATCACCCAGAAATAGTCCTAAAACTAGACCCAAAAACGGCTCAAAAATGACCCAAAAAAGGCCCTAAAAGCGCCCCAAAAATGGCCCAAAAATGACCCAAAATTGGCTGTAAAATGATGCAAAACATCCCCAATAAATGACCCAGAAATTGCACCAAAAATAGCCTTTAAAACAGCCCCAAAAAATGACCCAGAAATGGCTCAAAAATGGCCCCAAAATTGACCTAAAAATGGCCCAAAACAATGATCCAAAAATGGCTCAAAAATGGCTCCAAAATAGCCCCTGAAATTGCCCAAAAAAGACCCCAAAATGACCCAAAATTAAGCCCAAAATAGACTCGAACTACCAAAATGGCCGCCGCAGTGCCCGGATGTACTCGGCGCATGCGCACTTGGTCCCGAACTACCAAAATGGCCGCCGCGGTGCCCGGATGTACTCCGCACATGCGTACTTTCGCGTCAACCGACTACCAAATTGGCCCGCCGCAGTGCCCGTATGTACACACAAATGTCCCCAAAATTGATGGAGAAATGGCCCCAAAAATGACCCAAAAGGGCACAGAAATGGCCCTAAAGATGACTCAAAAATAGCCCATAAAAGGCCCCAAAAACGACCCAAAAATTACTCAAAAATAGCCCCAAAGACGACCCAAAAATGACCCAGAAATGACCCAAAAAAGCCCCCCAAAGGCCACAAAAATGACCCAAAAATGACCTCAAAAATTCCCCCGTAAATGACCCAAAAATGGCCCTGAAATGGCCACAAAAATGGCCCCGATAGTGGCGCAAAAAAGACCAAGAAATAGCCCAAAAATGGCCCAAAAATGACCCAAAAATAAGCCCAAAATAGACTCAAAAAATGAATCAGAATTTGACCCAAATATGGGCCCTAAATGGCCCCGAAAATGGCCCAGAAATGACTCCAAAAATGACTCCATAAATGGACCCCAAAGTGACCCCAAAATAGCTTAAAAATTGCCAAAACATGCCCAAAAATTCATCCAAAAACACACCCAAAGATGACCCAAGAATGATCCAAAAATAGCCTAAAAATGACCAAAAAATAGCCCCCAAAAAAACCCCAAAAATGGCCCACAAATGATCTAAAAATGATCCAAAACAATGACAGAAAAATGGCCCAAAAATGCCCCAGAAATGGCCCCAAATGTCTCCAAAAAAGGCCAAAAAAATGACCAAAAAATGGACCAAAAAATGACGCAAAAATAACATGAAAATGACTCAAAAATAGCCCAAAAAATAGCCCCTAAAAGGCCCCATGAACGACAAAAAAATGACCAAAAAATCCCTCCATAAATGACCAAAAAATGACGTAAAAATTGGACAAAAAATGGCCCAAAAATAGACCCAAAATACCTCCAAAAATAACCTGAAAATGACACAAAAAAGCTTAAAAATAGCCCCAAAAATGACCCAGAAATGGCCCAAAAATGACCCAAAAATAGCCCTAAAAATGACCAAAAAACAGCCAAAAAATGACCAAAAAAATATCCAAAAAAAGACTCAAGAAGGGCCCATAAATGACCCAAAAAATGGCAACGATATGCCCCCGAATATGGCCCCAAAATTGGCCAAGAAATGGCCCCGAAAATGAATCAGAAATGGCCCCGAAAATGACAAAAAAAGACCCAAGAATGGGCCCAAAATGGCTCCGAAGGTGGCCCCAAAAATGAACCCAAAAGTGGCCCCAAAATAGTCCAAAATTGACAAAAAAATGGCCCCATAAGTGGTCCAAAAATGACCCAAAAATTGGCCCAAAAATGACCCCAAAATCCGCAAAAATGGCCGCAAAATTGACAAAAAAATGCCCCAGAAATGTCCAAAATAACCAAAATTGCCCAAAATACCCCAAAAAGACCTTAACATTTATCCAAAAATGACCAAAAAATGCGTAAAATGTTACAAAACGGCCATAAATACCAAAAATTCACCCCAAAAATGACTCAAAATGCCTTCAAAATTGACCAAATGCCCAACAACGACCAAAAAATAGCCTCATATATGACCAAAAATGGCCCAAAAATAGCCCAAAAATTGCCTCAAAAATGACCCAAAAATGGCCCCAAATTGACCCAAAACTGGCCCTAAAAATGACCAAAAAATGACTCAAAAGTGGGCCCAAAATGGCTCTGAAAATGGCCCTAAAAATGGCCTTAAAAATGACCCAAAAATAGGCCCAGAATAGCCCCAAAAATGCCTCAAAAATTACCCAAAAATAGCCCTAAAAATCACCCCAAAATGGCCCAAAAATAGTGCCCTAAATGACACAAAAATGGCCCTAAAATTACCCAAAAATGGCTCAAAAATGACGGAAAGATAAACACAAAAATGACCCAAAAATATCCCAAAATAGCACCATAAATGGCCCCAAAAATGGCCCCAAGAATGCTAAAAATGACTCAAAATTGCCATAAAATGATCTAAAATTTCCCCTATAAATGACCCCAAACAAGGCTCGAAATAGCCCCAAGAAATGACCTAAAAATGACCCAAAATGGCCCAAAAATTGCCCAAAAAATAGACCCTAAAAGGCCCTAAAAATAGCCCCTAAAAGGCCCCCAAAATGTCCAAAAATAACCCAAAAATTGGCCCAAAATTGACCCAAAAATAGCCCCAAAATGGCCCTAAAAATGGCCTCCAAAATGAGCCAAAATGGGCCGTAAAATAACCCAAAATTCCGCCTATTAATCACTGAAAAATAGGCCCAAAATAGCCCAAAAAATGACCCAAAAATCACCCCAAAATGGCCCATAAATCGCCCAAAAATGACTCAAAAATTGACCCAAATACGGGCCCAAAAGCTCTCCGAAAATCACCCAGAAATAGTCCTAAAACTAGACCAAAAACGGCTCAAAAATGACCCAAAAAAGGCCCTAAAAGGGCCCCAAAAATGGCCCAAAAATGACCCAAAATTGGCTGTAAAATGATGCAAAACATCCCCAATAAATGACCCAGAAATTGCACCAAAATAGCCTTTAAAACAGCCCCAAAAAATGACCCAGAAATGGCTCAAAAATGGCCCCAAAATTGACCTAAAAATGGCCCAAAACAATGATCCAAAAATGGCTCAAAAATGGCTCCAAAATAGCCCCTGAAATTGCCCAAAAAAGACCCAAAAATGACCAAAATTTAAGCCCAAAATAGACTCGAACTACCAAAATGGCCGCCGCAGTACCCGGATGTACTCGGCGCATGCGCACTTGGTCCCGAACTACCAAAATGGCTGCCGACAACCGAGTACTCCGCACATGCGCTACTACGCCTCCGGACTCCATATGGCTTCCCCAGTGCCCGGATGTACCTCGGCATGCGCACTTGGTCCCGAACTACAAAACATGGCGCCGCAGTGCCCGGATTTACTCGGCGCATGCCGCCACCTGGTCCCGAACTACAAAATGGCCCCGCAGTACCCGGAACTGTACTCGCGCATCCCACTTGTCCCGAACCACCAAAAATGCCGCCCGGCAGCTGCCCGGATTTACTCCGCGCATGCGCAAATTGTTCCCGAAACTTACCAAATGGCCGCCGCAGTACCCGGTTGTACTCGGCGCTAAATGCGCACTTGCGTCCAAACTACCAAAATGGCCGCCGCAGTACCCGGATGTACTCGGCGCATGCGCAATTGGTCCCGAACTACCAAAATGGCCGCCGCAGTGCCCGGATGTACTGCGCGCATGCGCACTTGTTCCCGAACTACAAAAATGGCCGCCGCAGGACCCGGATGTACTCCGCGCATGATAAGTAGGCCCTGAATTACTAAAATGGCCGCTGAAGGACCCGGATGCACTCCGCGCATATTCAGTAAGCCCTGAACTACCAAAATTTCCGCCGGAGGACACGGATGTACTCGGCGCATGCGCAATTAGTCCTGAACTACCTAAATGGCCGCCGCAGTGCCCGGATGTACTCCGCCATGCGCAATGTCCAAAACTTCCAAAAAAATGGCCGCCGCAGTGCCGCGGCATGTACTCCGCGCATGCGCAGTTGTCCCGAACTTACCAAAATGGCCGCCGCATGCCCATGTACACACAAATGTCCCAAAATGATGAGAAATGCCCCACAAAATACCCAAAAAGCACAGAATGGCCCTAAAGATGACTCAAAAATACCCATAAAGCCCAAAAACACCAAAAATTAACTCAAAAATAGCCCCAAAGATGACCCAAAAATGACCAAAATGACCCAAAAAAGCCCCCAAAAGGCCACAAAAATGAACCAAAAATGACCTCAAAAATTCCCCCGTAAATGACCCAAAAATGGCCCTGAAATGGCCACAAAAATGGCCCCGATAGTGGTGCAAAAAAGACCAAGAAATAGCCCAAAAATGACCCAAAAATAAGCCCAAAATAGACTCAAAAAATGAATCAGAAATTGACCCAAATATGGGCCCTAAATGGCCCCGAAAATGGCCCAGAAATGACTCCAAAAATGACTCCATAAATGGACCCAAAAGTGACCCCAAAATAGCTTCAAAATTGCCAAAACATGCCCAAAAATTCATCCAAAAACACACCCAAAGATGACCCAAGAATTATCCAAAAATAGCCTAAAAATGACCAAAAAATAGCCCCAAAAAAAACCCCAAAAATGGCCCACAAATGATCTAAAAATGATCCAAAACAATGACAGAAAAATGGCCCAAAAATGGCCCAGAAATGGCCCCAAATGTCTCCAAAAATGGCCTAAAAAATGACCAAAAAAAGGACCAAAAAATTACGCAAAAATAACATGAAAATGACTCAAAAATAGCCCAAAAAATAGCCCCTAAAAGGCCCCATGAACGACCAAAAAATGACCAAAAAATCCCTCCATAAATGACCCAAAAATGACGTAAAAATTGGACAAAAAATGGCCCAAAAATAGACCAAAAATACCTCCAAAAATAAACTGAAAATGACACAAAAAAGCTTAAAAATAGCCCCAAAAATGACCCAGAAATGGCCCAAAAATGACCCAAAAATAGCCCTAAAAATGACCAAAAAACAGCCCAAAAATGACCAAAAAAAATATCCCAAAAAAGACTCAAGAAGGGCCCATAAATGACCCAAAAAATGGCAACGATATGCCCCCGAATATGGCCCCAAAAATGGCCAAGAAATGGCCCCGAAAATGAATCAGAAATGGCCCCGAAAATGACCAAAAAAAGACCCAAGAATGGGCCCAAAATGGCTCCGAAGGTGGCCCCAAAAATGAACCCCAAAGTGGCCCCAAAATAGTCCAAAATTGACAAAAAAATGGCCCCATAAGTGGTCCAAAATGACCCAAAAATTGGCCCAAAAGTGACCCAAAAATGGCCGCAAAAATGGCCGCAAAATTGACAAAAAAATGGCCCCAGAAATGGTCCAAAAATAACCCAAAAATTGGCCCAAAAATGACCCCAAAATAGACCTTAACATTTATCCAAAATGGACCCAAAAATGGCCGTAAAATGTTAAAAAACAAAAAACTGGCCATAAAATGACCAAAAATTTCCACCCAAATGACTTCAAAATGCCTCAAAATTGAACCAAAAATGCCCCAAAACAACGACCAAAAATAAGCCTCATATTATACCAAAAGCCCAAATAGCCCAAAATGCCGCCTCAAAAAATGACCCCAAAATGCCCCAAATTGACCCAAACTGCCCTAAAAATGACCAAAAAAATGACTCAAAAGTGGCCCAAATGGCCTCTGAAAATGCGCCCTAAAAATGCCTTAAAAAGACCCAAAAATAGCCCAGAATAGCCCAAAAATGGCTCAAAAATTACCCAAAAATAGCCCTAAAAATCACCCCAAAATAGCCCAAAAATAGTGCCCTAAATGACACAAAAATGGCCCTAAAATTACCCAAAAATGGCTCAAAAATGACGGAAAGATAAACACAAAAATGACCCAAAATGATCCCAAAATAGCACCATAAATGGCCCCAAAAATGGCCCCAAGAATGGCCCTTAAAATGACTCAAAATTGGCCATAAAATGATCTAAAATTTCCCCTATAAATGACCCCAAACAAGGCTCGAAATAGCCCCCAGAAATGACCTAAAAATGACCCAAAATGGCCCAAAAATTGCCCAAAAAATAGACCCTAAAAGGCCCTAAAAATAGCCCCTAAAAGGCCCCCAAAATGGTCCAAAAATAACCCAAAAATTGGCCCAAAATTGACCCAAAATAGCCCCAAAATGGCCCTAAAAATGGCCTCCAAAATGAGCCAAAATGGGCCGTATAATAACCCAAAATTCCGCCTATAAATCACTGAAAAATAGGCCCAAAATAGCCAAAAAATGACCAAAATCAACCCAAAAATGCCCATAAATCGCCAAAATATGACTCAAAAATTAACCCAAATACGGCAAAAGCTCTCGAAAATCACCAGAATAGTCCTAAAACTAGACCCCAAAAACGCTCAAAAATTTACCCAAAAAAGCCCCTAAAAGGGCCCCAAAAATGGCCCAAAAATGACCCAAAATTGGCTGTAAAATGATGCAAAACATCCCCAATAAATGACCCAGAAAATGCACCAAAAATAGCCTTTAAAACAGCCCCAAAAAATGACCCAGAAATGGCTCAAAAATGGCCCCAAAATTGACCTAAAAATGGCCCAAAACAATGATCCAAAAATTGCTCAAAAATGGCTCCAAAATAGCCCCTGAAATTGCCCAAAAAAGACACAAAAATGACCCAAAATTAAGCCCAAAATAGACTCGAACTACCAAATGGGCCGCGCAGTACCCGGAATTACTCGGCGCATGCGCACTGCTCCCGAACTACAAAATGGCCGCCGCAGTTACCGGAGTACTCCGCACATGCTACTACGCCTCCGGACTCCAATATGGCTACCGCAGTGCCCGCGGATTACTCCGCGCATGCGCACTTGTCCCGAACTACCACAAAATGCCTCCCAAGTGAACCGGCATTACTCCGCGCAAAATGCGCACTGTCCCGAACTACCAAAATGGCCGCCCATACCCGATTACCTCGGCGCAACGCCAATTGTCCCGAAACACCAAAATGGCCGCCGCAGTGCCCGGATGTACTCGGCGCATGCGCACTTTGTCCCAACTACCAAAATGGCCGCCGCAGTACCCGGATAAACTCGGCGCATGCGCACTTGGTCCCGAACTACCAAAATGGCCGCCGCAGTGCCCGCATGAACTCTGCACATGCGTACTATGCCTCCGGATTCCAATATGGCCGCCGCAGTGCCCGGATTTACTCGGCGACCACTTGTCCCGAATTACAAAATGGCGCCGCAGTGCCCGGATTACTCGGCGCTATGCGCAATTGGTCCCGAACTACCAAAATGGCCGCGAAGTGCCCGGATTACTCCGCGCATGCCCTCAGTAAGCCGAACACAAAATTCCGCCGCCAACCCGATGATACTCGCGCATGCCGCATTGCGTCCCGAACTACCAAAATGGCCGCCGCAGTACCCGGATGTACTCGGCGCATACGCACTGGGTCCCGAACTACCAAAATGGCCGCCGCAGTGCCCGGATGTACTCGGCGCATGCGCAATTGGTCCCGAACTACCAAAATGGCCGCCGCAGTGCCCGGATGTACACACAAATGTCCCCAAAAATGATGGAGAAATGGCCCCAAAAATGACCCAAAAAGCACAGAAATGGCCCTAAAGATGACTCAAAAATAGCCCATAAAAGGCCCCAAAAACGACCCAAAAATTACTCAAAAATAGCCCCAAAGATGACCCAAAAATGACCCAGAAATGACCCAAAAAAGCCCCCAAAAGGCCACAAAAATGACCCAAAAATGACCTCAAAAATTCCCCCGTAAATGACCCAAAAATGGCCCTGAAATGGCCACAAAAATGGCCCCGATAGTGGCGCAAAAAAGACCAAGAAATAGCCCAAAAATGGCCCAAAAATGACCCAAAAATAAGCCCAAAATAGACTCAAAAAATGAATCAGAAATTGACCCAAATATGGGCCCTAAATGGCCCCGAAAATGGCCCAGAAATGACTCCAAAAATGACTCCAAAAATTGACCCAAAAGTGACCCCAAAATAGCTTAAAAATTGCCAAAACATGCCCAAAAATTCATCCAAAAACACACCCAAAGATGACCCAAGAATGATCCAAAAATAGCCTAAAAATGACCAAAAAATAGCCCCCAAAAAAACCCCAAAAATGGCCCACAAATGATCTAAAAATGATCCAAAACAATGACAGAAAAATGGCCCAAAAATGGCCCAGAAATGGCCCCAAATGTCTCCAAAAATGGCCTAAAAAATGACCAAAAAATGGACCAAAAAATGACGCAAAAATAACATGAAAATGACTCAAAAATAGCCCAAAAAATAGCCCCTAAAAGGCCCCATGAACGACCAAAAAATGACCAAAAAATCCCTCCATAAATGACCCAAAAATGACGTAAAAATTGGACAAAAAATGGCCCAAAAATAGACCCAAAATACCTCCAAAAATAACCTGAAAATGACACAAAAAAGCTTAAAAATAGCCCCAAAAATGACCCAGAAATGGCCCAAAAATGACCCAAAAATAGCCCTAAAAATGACCAAAAAACAGCCCAAAAATGACCAAAAAAATATCCCAAAAAAGACTCAAGAAGGGCCCATAAATGACCCAAAAAATGGCAACGATATGCCCCCGAATATGGCCCCAAAATTGGCCAAGAAATGGCCCCGAAAATGAATCAGAAATGGCCCCGAAAATGACCAAAAAAAGACCCAAGAATGGGCCCAAAATGGCTCCGAAGGTGGCCCCAAAAATGAACCCCAAAGTGGCCCCAAAATAGTCCAAAATTGACAAAAAAATGGCCCCATAAGTGGTCCAAAAATGACCCAAAAATTGGCCCAAAAGTGACCCAAAAATGGCCGCAAAAATGGCCGCAAAATTGACAAAAAAATGGCCCCAGAAATGGTCCAAAAATAACCCAAAAATTGGCCCAAAAATGACCCCAAAATAGACCTTAACATTTATCCAAAAATGACCCAAAAATGGCCGTAAAATGGTTACAAAACTGGCCATAAAATGACCAAAAATTCACCCCAAAAATGACTCTAAAATGGCCTCAAAATTGACCAAAAATGGCCCAAAACAACGACCAAAAATAGCCTCATATATGACCCAAAATGGCCCAAAAATAGCCCCAAAATGGCCTCAAAAATGACCCAAAAATGGCCCCAAATTGACCCAAAACTGGCCCTAAAAATGACCAAAAAATGACTCAAAAGTGGGCCCAAAATGGCTCTGAAAATGGCCCTAAAAATGGCCTTAAAAATGACCCAAAAATAGGCCCAGAATAGCCCCAAAAATGGCTCAAAAATTACCCAAAAATAGCCCTAAAAATCACCCAAAATGGCCCAAAAATAGTGCCCTAAATGACACAAAAATGGCCCTAAAATTACCCAAAAATGGCTCAAAAATGACGGAAAGATAAACACAAAAATGACCCAAAATGATCCCAAAATAGCACCATAAATGGCCCCAAAAATGGCCCCAAGAATGGCCCTAAAAATGACTCAAAATTGGCCATAAAATGATCTAAAATTTCCCCTATAAATGACCCCAAACAAGGCTCGAAATAGCCCCAAGAAATGACCTAAAAATGACCCAAAATGGCCCAAAAATTGCCCAAAAAATAGACCCTAAAAGGCCCTAAAAATAGCCCCTAAAAGGCCCCCAAAATGGTCCAAAAATAACCCAAAAATTGGCCCAAAATTGACCCAAAAATAGCCCCAAAATGGCCCTAAAAATGGCCTCCAAAATGAGCCAAAATGGGCCGTAAAATAACCCAAAATTCCGCCTATAAATCACTGAAAAATAGGCCCAAAATAGCCCAAAAAATGACCCAAAAATCACCCCAAAATGGCCCATAAATCGCCCAAAAATGACTCAAAAATTGACCCAAATACGGGCCCAAAAGCTCTCCGAAAATCACCCAGAAATAGTCCTAAAACTAGACCCAAAAACGGCTCAAAAATGACCCAAAAAAGGCCCTAAAAGGGCCCCAAAAATGGCCCAAAAATGACCCAAAATTGGCTGTAAAATGATGCAAAACATCCCCAATAAATGACCCAGAAATTCCACCAAAAATAGCCTTTAAAACAGCCCCAAAAAATGACCCAGAAATGGCTCAAAAATGGCCCCAAAATTGACCTAAAAATGGCCCAAAACAATGATCCAAAAATGGCTCAAAAATGGCTCCAAAATAGCCCCTGAAATTGCCCAAAAAAGACCCAAAATTAAGCCCAAAATAGACTCGAACTACCAAAATGGCCGCCGCAGTACCCGGATGTACTCGGCGCATGCGCACTTGGTCCCGAACTACCAAAATGGCCGCCGCAGTGCCCGGATGTACTCCGCGCATGCGCACTTAGTCCCGAACTACCAAAATGGGCGCCGCAGTGCCCGGATGTACTCGGCGCATGCGCAATTGTCCCGAACTACCAAAATGGCCGCCGCAGTACTCGGATGT
>JAVTVJ010011532.1:0-15408 GCA_034509425.1 Eopsaltria australis | reverse complement strand
TTGGTCCCGAACTACCAAAATGGCCGCCGCAGTACCCGGATGTACTAACGGCGCATGCGCACTTGGTCCCGAACTACCAAAATGGCCGCCGCAGTGCCCGGATGTACTCAGCACATGCGCACTTGGTCCCGAACCACCAAAATGGCCACCGCAGTACCCGGATGTACTCGGCGCATGCGCAGCACATTTCTAGACGCTAAAATGGCCGCAGCAGTGCCCGGATGTACTCGGCGCATGCGCACTTGGTCCCGATCGACCAAAATGGCTGCTGCAGTGCCCGGATGTACTCGGCGCATGCGCACTGTGTCCCGAACTACCAAAATGGCCGCCGCAGTGCTCGGATGTACTCAGCACATGCGCACTTGGTCCCTAACTACCAAAATGGCCGCCGCAGTGCCCGGATGTACTCGACGCATTCGCACTTGGTCCCGATCGACCAAAATGGCTGCCGCAGTGCCCGGATGTACTCGGCGCATGCGCACTTTGTCCCGAACTACCAAAATGCCTGCCGCAGTGCCCGGATGTACTCGGCGCATGGGCACTTGGTCCCTAACTACCAAAATGGCCGCCGCAGTGCCCGTATGTACTCAGCGCATGCGCAATTGGTCCCTAACTTCCAAAATGGCCGCCGCAGTACCCGGATGTACTCGGCGCATTCGCCCTTGGTCCCCAACAACCAAAATGGCCGCCGCAGGACCCGGATGTACTCTGCGCATGCTCAGTAGGCCCTGAGTTACCAAAATGGCCGCCGCAGTGCCCGGATGTACTCCGCACATGCGTACTACTTTTCCGGACTCCAATATAGCTGCCGCAGTGCCCGGATTTACTCGGCGCATGCGCACTACGTCCGAACTACCAAAATGGCCGCCGCAGTACCCGGATGTACTCGGCGCATGCACTCTTGGTACAGAACTATAAAAATGGCCGCCGCAGTACCCGGATGTACTCCGCGCATGCTCATTAGATCTCTGGACTCTAAAAATGGCCGCCGCAGTACCCGGATGTACTCGGCGCATGCGCACTTGGTCCCGAACTACCAAAATGGCCGCTGCAGTGCCCGGATGTACTCGGCGCATGCGCACTTGGTCCCGAACTACCAAAATGGCCGCCGCAGTGCCCGGATGGACTCGGCGCATGCGCACTTAGTCCCGAACTACCAAAATGGCCGCTGCAGTGCCCGGATGTACTCGGCGCATGCGCACTTGGTCCCGAACTACCAAAATGGCCGCCGCAGTGCCCGGATGTACTCGGCGCATTCGCACTTGGTCTCGAACTACCAAAATGGCCTCCGCACGACCCGGATGTACTCCGCGCATGCTCAGTAGGCCCTGAGTTACCAAAATGGCCGCCGCAGTGCCCGGATTTTCTCCGCACATGCGTACTACGTCTCCAGATTCAAAAATGGCCGCCGCAGTGCCCGGATTCACTCGGCGCATGCGCAGCACATTTCTAGACGCCAAAATGGCCGCCGCACTGCCCGGATGTACTCGGCGCATGCGCACTTGGTCCCGAACTACCAAAATGGCCGCCGCAGTACCCGGATGTACTCGGCGCATGCGCACTTGGTCCCGAACTACCAAAATGGCCGCCGCAGTGCCAGGATGTACTCCGCACATGCGTACTACGCCTCCAAACTCCAATATGGCTGCCGCAGTGCCCGGATGTACTCGGCGCATGCGCAGCACATTTCTAGACGCCAAAATGGCCGCAGCAGTGCCCGGATGTACTCGGCGCATGCGCACTTGGTCCCGAACTACCAAAATGGCCGCCGCAGTACCCGGATGTACTCGGCGCATGCGCACTTGGTCCCGAATTCCAAAATGGCCGCCGCAGTGCCCGGATGTACTCAAGCACTGCGCACTTGGTCCTAACTACCAAATGGCCGCGAGTCGGCCCGATGTATCGACGCAATCCGCACTTAGTCCCGAACTAACCAAAATGGCCTGCCGCAGGACCGCGGATGTACTCAGCGCATGCTCAGTTAGGCCCCTGAGTTACCAAAAATGGCCGCGCAGTGCCGATGTACCGCATGCGACTAACGCTTCCCGACTCAATATGTGCCGCAGTGCCCGATTTACTTTCGGCGCCATGCGGCACTACAATCCGAACTACCAAAATGGCCGCCGCAGTACCCGGATGTACTCGGCGCATGCACTCTTGGTACAGAACTATAAAAATGGCCGCCGCAGTACCCGGATGTACTCCGCGCATGCTCATTAGATCTCTGGACTCTAAAAATGGCCGCCGCAGTACCCGGATGTACTCGGCGCATGCGCACTTTGACCCGAACTACCAAAATGGCCGCCGCAGTGCCCGGATGTACTCGGCGCATGCGCACTTGGTCCCGAACTACCAAAATGGCCACCGCAGTGCCCAAATGTACTCGGCGCATGCGCACTTTGTCCCGAACTACAAAAATGGCCGCCGCAGTGCCCGGATGTACTCGGCGCATGCGCAGTTTGTCCCGAACTACCAAAATGGCCGCCGCAGTGCCCGGATGTACTCGGCGCATTCGCACTTGGTCTCGAACTACCAAAATGGCCTCTGCACGACCCGGATGTACTCCGCGCATGCTCAGTAGGCCCTGAGTTACCAAAATGGCCGCCGCAGTGCCCAGATTTTCTCCGCACATGCGTACTACGTCTCCGGATTCAAAAATGGCTGACGCAGTGCCCGGATTTACTCGGCGCATGCGCAGCACATTTCTAGACGCCAAAATGGCCGCCGCAGTGCCCGGATGTACTCGGCGCATGCGCACTTGGTCCCTAACCACCAAAATGGCCGCCGCAGTGCCCGGATGTACTCGGCGCATGCGCACTTGGTCCCGAACTACCAAAATGGCCGCCGCAGTACCCGATGTACTCGGCGCATGCGCAATTGGTCCCGAACTACCAAAATGGCCGCCGCAGTGCCCGGATGTACTCCGCGCATGCGCACTTGGTCCCTAACTACCAAAATGGCCGCCGCAGTGCCCGGATGTACTCGGCGCATGCGCACTTGGTCCCGAACTACCAAAATGGCCGCCGCAGTGCTCGGATGTACTCAGCACATGCGCACTTGGTCCCGAACCACCGAAATGGCCGCCGCAGTGCCCGGATGTACTCCGCGCATGCGCAATTGGTCCCGAACTACCAAGATGGCCGCCGCACTACCCGGATGTACTCGGCGCATGCGCACTTGGTCCCTAACTACCAAAATGGCCGCCGAAGTGCCCGGATGTACTCCGCGTATGCGCACTTTGTCCCGAACTACAAAAATGGCCGCCGCAGTACCCGGATAAACTCGGCGCATGCGCAATTGGTCCCGAACGACCAAGATGGCCGCCGCAGTGCCCGGATGTACTCGGCGCATGCGCACTTGGTCCCGAACTACCAAAATGGCCGCCGCAGTGCCCGGATGTACTCGGCGCATGCGCACTTGGTCCCGAACTACCAAAATGGCCGCCGCAGTACCCGGATGTACTCGGCGCATGCGCACTTGGTCCCGAACTACCAAAATGGCCGCTGAAGTGCCCGGATGCACTCCGCTCATGCGCACTGGATCCCGAACTACCAAAATGGCCACTGCAGGACCCGGATGTACTCCGCGCATGCTCAGTAGGCCCTGAATTACCAAAATGGCCGCCGAAGTGCCCGGATGTACTCCGCGCATGCTCAGTAAGCCCTGAACTCCCAAAATGGCCGCCGCAGTGCCCGGATGTACTCCGCGCATGCGCACTTGGTCCCGAACAACAAAAATGGCCGCCGCAGTACCCGGATGTACTCGGCGCATGCGCACTTGGTCCCGAACCTCAAAAATGGCCGCCGCGGTGCCCAGATGTAGTCGGCGCATGCTCATTAGGTCTCTGGACTCAAAAAATGGCCGCCACAGTACCCGGATGTACTCGGCGCATGCGGAATTGGACCCGAACTACCAAATAGGCCGCCGCAGTGCCCGGATGTACTCCACGCATGCGCACTTGGTCCCGAACTACCAAAATGGCCGCCGCAGTGCCCGGATGTACTCGGCGCATGCGCACTTGGTCCCGAACTACCAAAATGGCCGCCGCAGTACCGGGATGTACTCGGCGCATGCGCACTTGGTCCCGAACTACCAAAATGGCTGCCGCAGTGCCCGGATGTACTCCGCGCATGCGCACTTGGTCCCGAACTACCAAAATGGCCGCCGCAGTGCCCGGATGTACTCGGCGCATGCGCAATTGGTCCCGAACCAGCAAAATAGCTGCCGCAGTGCCCGGATGTACTCTGCACATGCGTACTACGTCTCCGGACTCCAATATGGCTGCCGCAGTGCCCGATGTACACACAAATGTCCGCACAAATGAATGGAGAAATGGCCACCCAAAAATGACACTAAAAAGGCACAGAAATGCCCTAAAGATGACCAAAATAGCCCATAAAAGGCCCCAAAAACGACCCAAAAATTACTCAAAAATAGACCCAAAGATGACCCAAAAATGAACCAGAAATGACCCAAAAAAGCCCCCAAAAGGCCACAAAAATGACCCAAAAATGACCTCAAAAATTCCCCCGTAAATGACCCAAAAATGGCCCTGAAATGGCCACAAAAAATGGCCCCGATAGTGGCGCAAAAAAGACCAAGAAATAGCCCAAAAATGGCCCAAAAATGACCCAAAAATAAGCCCAAAATAGACTCAAAAAATGAATCAGAACCATTTGACCCATATGGCCCTAAATGAGCCCCGAAATGGCCCAGAAATGACCTACCAAAAATGATCATAAATGACCCAAAGTGACCCCAAAATAGCTTAAGAATTGCCAAAACATGCCCAAAAATTCATTCAAAACACACCAAGATGCCCAAGAAATGATCCAATAAATGCCTAAAATGACCAAAAAATAGCCCCCAAAAAACCCCAAAAATGGCCCACAAATGATCTAAAAATGATCCAAAACAATGACAGAAAAATGGCCCAAAAATGGCCCAGAAATGGCCCCAAATGTCTCCAAAAATGGCCTAAAAAATGACCAAAAAATGGACCAAAAAATGACGCAAAAATAACATGAAAATGACTCAAAAATAGCCCAAAAAATAGCCCCTAAAAGGCCCCATGAACGACCAAAAAATGACCAAAAAATCCCTCCATAAATGACCCAAAAATGACGTAAAAATTGGACAAAAAATGGCCCAAAAATAGACCCAAAATACCTCCAAAAATAACCTGAAAATGACACAAAAAAGCTTAAAAATAGCCCCAAAAATGACCCAGAAATGGCCCAAAAATGACCCAAAAATAGCCCTAAAAATGACCAAAAAACAGCCCAAAAATGACCAAAAAAATATCCCAAAAAAGACTCAAGAAGGGCCCATAAATGACCCAAAAAATGGCAACGATATGCCCCCGAATATGGCCCCAAAATTGGCCAAGAAATGGCCCCGAAAATGAATCAGAAATGGCCCCGAAAATGACCAAAAAAAGACCCAAGAATGGGCCCAAAATGGCTCCGAAGGTGGCCCCAAAAATGAACCCCAAAGTGGCCCCAAAATAGTCCAAAATTGACAAAAAAATGGCCCCATAAGTGGTCCAAAAATGACCCAAAAATTGGCCCAAAAGTGACCCAAAAATGGCCGCAAAAATGGCCGCAAAATTGACAAAAAAATGGCCCCAGAAATGGTCCAAAAATAACCCAAAAATTGGCCCAAAAATGACCCCAAAATAGACCTTAACATTTATCCAAAAATGACCCAAAAATGGCCGTAAAATGGAAACAAAAATGGCCATAAAATGACCAAAAATTCACCCCAAAAATGACTCTAAAATGGCCTCAAAATTGACCAAAAATGGCCCAAAACAACGACCAAAAATAGCCTCATATATGACCCAAAATGGCCCAAAAATAGCCCCAAAATGGCCTCAAAAATGACCCAAAAATGGCCCCAAATTGACCCAAAACTGGCCCTAAAAATGACCAAAAAATGACTCAAAAGTGGGCCCAAAATGGCTCTGAAAATGGCCCTAAAAATGGCCTTAAAAATGACCCAAAAATAGGCCCAGAATAGCCCCAAAAATGGCTCAAAAATTACCCAAAAATAGCCCTAAAAATCACCCCAAAATGGCCCAAAAATAGTGCCCTAAATGACACAAAAATGGCCCTAAAATTACCCAAAAATGGCTCAAAAATGACGGAAAGATAAACACAAAAATGACCCAAAATGATCCCAAAATAGCACCATAAATGGCCCCAAAAATGGCCCCAAGAATGGCCCTAAAAATGACTCAAAATTGGCCATAAAATGATCTAAAATTTCCCCTATAAATGACCCCAAACAAGGCTCGAAATAGCCCCAAGAAATGACCTAAAAATGACCCAAAATGGCCCAAAAATTGCCCAAAAAATAGACCCTAAAAGGCCCTAAAAATAGCCCCTAAAAGGCCCCCAAAATGGTCCAAAAATAACCCAAAAATTGGCCCAAAATTGACCCAAAAATAGCCCCAAAATGGCCCTAAAAATGGCCTCCAAAATGAGCCAAAATGGGCCGTAAAATAACCCAAAATTCCGCCTATAAATCACTGAAAAATAGGCCCAAAATAGCCCAAAAAATGACCCAAAAATCACCCCAAAATGGCCCATAAATCGCCCAAAAATGACTCAAAAATTGACCCAAATACGGGCCCAAAAGCTCTCCGAAAATCACCCAGAAATAGTCCTAAAACTAGACCAAAAACGGCTCAAAAATGACCCAAAAAAGGCCCTAAAAGGGCCCCAAAAATGGCCCAAAAATGACCCAAAATTGGCTGTAAAATGATGCAAAACATCCCCAATAAATGACCCAGAAATTGCACCAAAAAATAGCCTTTAAAACAGCCCCAAAAAATGACCCAGAAATGGCTCAAAAATGGCCCCCAAATTGACCTAAAAATGGCCCAAAACAATGATCCAAAAATGGCTCAAAAATGGCTCCAAAATAGCCCCTGAAATTGCCCAAAAAAGACCCAAAAATGACCCAAATTAAGCCCAAAATAGACTCGAACTACCAAAATGGCCGCCGCAGTACCCGGATGTACTCCGCGCATGCTCAGTAGGCCCTGAATTACCAAAATGGCCGCCACAGTGCCCGGATGTACTAGCCGCGCTGCGCAAATTGGTCCGAACCACCAAAATGGGCCGCGAGTGACGGAATGTTACTCGGCGCATTGGCGCCCCACTTGGTCCCGAACTTACCAAAATTGGCCGCCCGCAGTGCCCGGATGTACTCGGCGCATGCGCATTTGGTCTTGAACTACCACAATGGCCGCCGCAGGACAGGATATACTCCGCGCATGCTCAGTAGGGCCTGAATTACCAAAATGGCCGCCGCAGAACCCGGATGTACTCCGCGCATGCTCAGTAAGCCCTGAACTACCAAAATGGCCGCCGCAGTACCCGGATGTACTCGGCGCATGCGCAATTGGTCCCGAACTACGAAAATGGCCGCCGCAGTGGCCGGATGTACTCGGCGCATGCGCACTTGGTCCCGAACTACCAAAATGGCCGCCGCAGTGCCCGGATGTACACACAAATGTCCCCAAAAATGATGGAGAAATGGCCCCAAAAATGACCCAAAAAGGCACAGAAATGGCCCTAAAGATGACTCAAAAATAGCCCATAAAAGGCCCCAAAAACGACCCAAAAATTACTCAAAAATAGCCGCAAAGATGACCCAAAAATGACCCAGAAATGACCCCAAAAAGCCCCCAAAAGGCCACAAAAATGACCCAAAAATGACCTCAAAAATTCCCCCGTAAATGACCCAAAAATGGCCCTGAAATGGCCACAAAAATGGCCCCGATAGTGGCGCAAAAAAAGACCAAGAAATAGCCCAAAAATGGCCCAAAAATGACCCAAAAATAAGCCCAAAATAGACTCAAAAAATGAATCAGAAATTGACCCAAATATGGGCCCTAAATGGCCCCGAAAATGGCCCAGAAATGACTCCAAAAATTACTCCATAAATGGACCCAAAAGTGACCCAAAAATAGCTTAAAAATTGCCAAAACATGCCCAAAAATTCATCCAAAAACACACCCAAAGATGACCCAAGAATGATCCAAAAATAGCCTAAAAAAGACCAAAAAATAGCCCCCAAAAAAACCCCAAAAATGGCCCACAAATGATCTAAAAATGATCAAAAACAATGACAGAAAAATGGCCCAAAAATGGCCCAGAAATGGCCCAAAATGTCTCCAAAAATGGCCTAAAAAATGACCAAAAAATGGACCAAAAAATGACGCAAAAATAACATGAAAATGAATCAAAAATAGCCCAAAAAATAGCCCCTAAAAGGCCCCATGAACGACCAAAAAATGACCAAAAAATCCCTCCATAAATGACCCAAAAATGACGTAAAAATTGGACAAAAAATGGCCCAAAAATAGACCCAAAATACCTCCAAAAATAACCTGAAAATGACACAAAAAAGCTTAAAAATAGCCCCAAAAATGACCCAGAAATGGCCCAAAAATGACCCAAAAATAGCCCTAAAAATGACCAAAAAACAGCCCAAAAATGACCAAAAAAATATCCCAAAAAAGACTCAAGAAGGGCCCATAAATGACCCAAAAAATGGCAACGATATGCCCCCGAATATGGCCCCAAAATTGGCCAAGAAATGGCCCCGAAAATGAATCAGAAATGGCCCCGAAAATGACCAAAAAAAGACCCAAGAATGGGCCCAAAATGGCTCCGAAGGTGGCCCCAAAAATGAACCCCAAAGTGGCCCCAAAATAGTCCAAAATTGACAAAAAAATGGCCCCATAAGTGGTCCAAAAATGACCCAAAAATTGGCCCAAAAGTGACCCAAAAATGGCCGCAAAAATGGCCGCAAAATTGACAAAAAAATGGCCCCAGAAATGGTCCAAAAATAACCCAAAAATTGGCCCAAAAATGACCCCAAAATAGACCTTAACATTTATCCAAAAATGACCCAAAAATGGCCGTAAAATGGTTACAAAACTGGCCATAAAATGACCAAAAATTCACCCCAAAAATGACTCTAAAATGGCCTCAAAATTGACCAAAAATGGCCCAAAACAACGACCAAAAATAGCCTCATATATGACCCAAAATGGCCCAAAAATAGCCCCAAAATGGCCTCAAAAATGACCCAAAAATGGCCCCAAATTGACCCAAAACTGGCCCTAAAAATGACCAAAAAATGACTCAAAAGTGGGCCCAAAATGGCTCTGAAAATGGCCCTAAAAATGGCCTTAAAAATGACCCAAAAATAGGCCCAGAATAGCCCCAAAAATGGCTCAAAAATTACCCAAAAATAGCCCTAAAAATCACCCCAAAATGGCCCAAAAATAGTGCCCTAAATGACACAAAAATGGCCCTAAAATTACCCAAAAATGGCTCAAAAATGACGGAAAGATAAACACAAAAATGACCCAAAATGATCCCAAAATAGCACCATAAATGGCCCCAAAAATGGCCCCAAGAATGGCCCTAAAAATGACCCAAAATTGGCCATAAAATGTTCTAAAATTTCCCCTATAAATGACCCCAAAGAAGGATCAATGTAACCCCAAAAAATGACCTAAAAATGACCCAAAATGGCCCAAAAATTGCCCCAAAAATAGACCCTAAAAGGCCCCAAAAATAGCCCCTAAAAGGCCCCCAAATGGTCCAAAAATAACCCAAAAATGACCCAAAAATGACCCAAAAATGACCCCAAAATGGCCCATAAAAAATGGCTCCAAATGAGCCAAAATAATGTAAAATAACCCAAAATTCACTCTATAAATCACTGAAAATAGGCCCCAAAATAGCCCAAAATGACCCAAAAATCAACCTCCAAAATGGCCCATAAATCTATAAAATGACTCAAAAATTGACCCAAATACGGGCCCAAAAGCTCTCCCAAAATCACCCAGAAATAGTCCTAAAACTAGACCCAAAAACGGCTCAAAAATGACCCAAAAAAGGCCCTAAAAGGGCCCCAAGAATGGCCAAAAAATGACCCAAAATTGGCTGTAAAATGATGCAAAACATCCCCAATAAATGACCCAGAAATTGCACCAAAAATAGCCTTTAAAACAGCCCCAAAAAATGACCCAGAAATGGCTCAAAAATGGCCCCAAAATTGACCTAAAAATAACCCAAAACAATGATTCAAAAATGGCTCAAAAATGGCTCCAAAATAGCCCCTGAAATTGCCCAAAAAAGACCCAAAAATGACCCAAAATTAAGCCCAAAATAGACTCGAACTACCAAATGGTCGGCCAGAAGTGTCTGCCCGGATGTACCGCCGATGTCGCAGGTCCTGAATTACCGCAAATGGTCGCCGCAGTGGGCCCGGGGATACCGCGCGCATGCCTGGGGTAATCCCCGGAACTGGCTTCAGAATGGTCGCCGCGCCGTACGGGCCGCAGTGCCCGGATGTACTCGGCGCATGCGCAATTGGTCCCGAACTACCAAAATGGCCGCCGCAGTGCCCGGATGTACACACAAATGTCCCCAAAAATGATGGAGAAATGGCCCCAAAAATGACCCAAAAAGCACAGAAATGGCCCTAAAGATGACTCAAAAATAGCCCATAAAAGGCCCCAAAAACGACCCAAAAATTACTCAAAAATAGCCCAAAAGATGACCCAAAAATGACCCAGAAATGACCCAAAAAAGCCCCCAAAAGGCCACAAAAATGACCCAAAATGACCCCCACTCGCAATGACCCAAAAAATGGCCTGAAATGGCTTCACAAAAATGGCCCCGAGCAAGTGGCGCAAAAGCACGCGAAATAGGCCCAAAATGGCCTAAGTAAAATGACCTTAAAAATAAGCCCAAAATAGACTCAAAAAATGAATCAGAAATTGACCCAAATATGGGCCCTAAATGGCCCCGAAAATGGCCCAGAAATGACTCCAAAAATGACTCCATAAATGGACCCAAAAGTGACCCCCAAAATAGCTTAAAAATTGCCAAAACATGCCCAAAAATTCATCCAAAAACACACCCAAAGATGACCCAAGAATGATCCAAAAATAGCCTAAAAATGACCAAAAAATAGCCCCCAAAAAAACCCCAAAAATGGCCCACAAATGATCTAAAAATGATCCAAAACAATGACAGAAAATGGCCCAAAAATGGCCCAGAAATGGCCCCAAATGTCTCCAAAAATGGCCTAAAAAATGACCAAAAAATGGACCAAAAAATGACGCAAAAATAACATGAAAATGACTCAAAAATAGCCCACAAAATAGCCCCTAAAAGGCCCCAGGAACGACCAAAAAATGACCAAAAAATCCCATGCACCATCCAAAAATGACGTAAAAATTGGACAAAAAATGGCCCAAAAATAGACCCAAAATACCTCCAAAAATAACCTGAAAATGACACAAAAAAGCTTAAAAATAGCCCCAAAAATGACCCAGAAATGGCCCAAAAATGACCCAAAAATAGCCCTAAAAATGACCAAAAAACAGCCCAAAAATGACCAAAAAAAATATCCCAAAAAAGACTCAAGGGCCCATAAATGACCCAAAAAATGGCAACGATATGCCCCCGAATATGGCCCCAAAATTGGCCAAGAAATGGCCCCGAAAATGAATCAGAAATGGCCCCGAAAATGACCAAAAAAAGACCCAAGAATGGGCCCAAAATGGCTCCGAAGGTGGCCCCAAAAATGAACCCCAAAGTGGCCCCAAAATAGTCCAAAATTGACAAAAAAATGGCCCCATAAGTGGTCCAAAATGACCCAAAAATTGGCCCAAAAGTGACCCAAAAATGGCCGCAAAAATGGCCGCAAAATTGACAAAAAAATGGCCCCAGAAATGGTCCAAAAATAACCCAAAAATTGGCCCAAAAATGACCCCAAAATAGACCTTAACATTTATCCAAAAATGACCCAAAAATGGTCGTAAAATGGTTACAAAACTGGCCATAAAATGACCAAAAATTCACCCCAAAAATGACTCTAAAATGGCCTCAAAATTGACCAAAAATGGCCCAAAACAACGACCAAAAATAGCCTCATATATGACCCAAAATGGCCCAAAAATAGCCCCAAAATGGCCTCAAAAATGACCCAAAAATGGCCCCAAATTGACCCAAAACTGGCCCCAAAAATGACCAAAAAATGACTCAAAAGTGGGCCCAAAATGGCTCTGAAAATGGCCCTTAAAATGGCCTTAAAAATGACCCAAAAATAGGCCCAGAATAGCCCCAAAAATGGCTCAAAAATTACCCAAAAATAGCCCTAAAAATCACCCCAAAATGGCCCAAAAATAGTGCCCTAAATGACACAAAAATGGCCCTAAAATTACCCAAAAATGGCTCAAAAATGACGGAAAGATAAACACAAAAAATGACCCAAAATGATCCCAAAATAGCACCATAAATGTATTCCAAAAAATGTATTCCAAGAATGGCCCCTAAAATGACTCAAAAAATTGGCCATAAAATGATCTTAAAAAATTCCCCCTCTATAAATGACCCCAAACAAGGTCTCGAAATAGCCCCAAGAAATGACCTAAAAATGACCCAAAATGGCCCAAAATTGTCTAAAAAATAGACCCTAAAAAAGGCCCTAAAAATAGCCCCTAAAAGGCCCCTCAAAATGGTCCAAAAAATAACCCAAAAATTGGCCCAAAATTGACCCAAAATAGTCCCTAAAATGGCCCCAAAATGGCCCCAAAATGAGCCAAATGGGTCGTAAATAACCCAAATTCCGCCTATAAATCACTGAAAAAATAGGCCCAAAATAGCCCAAAATGACCCAAAATCACCCCAAATGGTCTATAAATCGCCCAAAAAATGACTTCAAAAAATTGACCCAAAATACGGGCCCAAAAGCTCTCCCAAAATCACCCAGGAAATAGTCCCAAAATCCAGACTCCAAAAACGCTCAAAATGACTAAAAGGCCCTAAAAGTGTCCTGCAAAAAATGGCCCAAAAATGACCCAAAATTGGCTGTAAAATGATGCAAAACATCCCCAATAAATGACCCAGAAATTGCACCAAAAATAGCCTTTAAAACAGCCCCAAAAAATGACCCAGAAATGGCTCAAAAATGGCCCCAAAATTGACCTAAAAATGGCCCAAAACAATGATCCAAAATGGCTCAAAAATGGCTCCAAAATAGCCCCTGAAATTGCCCAAAAAAGACCCAAAAATGACCCAAAATTAAGCCCAAAATAGACTCGAACTACCAAAATGGCCGCCGCAGTACCCGGATGTACGTGTACTCAGCGCATGCTCAGTAGGGTTCCTGAATTACCAAAATGGCCGCAGTACCCGATACCGCGACATGCTCAGTGTAATCCCCTGAATCCACCAGAATGGTCACCGCAGTACCCGGATACCCCCATGCATTGGTCCCTGAACTACCAAATGGTCACCGGTGAGTGCCCTCGTGGATGTACACACAAATGTCCCCAAAAATGATGGAGAAATGGTCCCCAAAATGACCCAAAAAGGCACAGAAATGGCCCTAAAGATGACTCAAAAATAGCCCATAAAAGGCCCCAAAAACGACCCAAAAATTACTCAAAAATAGCCCCAAAGATGACCCAAAAATGACCCAGAAATGACCCAAAAAAGCCCCCAAAAGGCCACAAAAATGACCCAAAAATGACCCCAAAAATTCCCCCGTAAATGACCCAAAAATGGCCCTGAAATGGCCACAAAAATGGCCCCGATAGTGGCGCAAAAAAGACCAAGAAATAGCCTAAAAATGGCCCAAAAATGACCCAAAAATAAGCCCAAAATAGACTCAAAAAATGAATCAGAAATTGACCCAAATATGGGCCCTAAATGGCCCCGAAAATGGCCCAGAAATGACTCCAAAAATGACTCCATAAATGGACCCAAAAGTGACCCCAAAATAGCTTAAAAATTGCCAAAACATGCCCAAAAATTCATCCAAACACACACCCAAAGATGACCCAAGAATGATCCAAAAATAGCCTAAAAATGACCAAAAAATAGCCCCCAAAAAAACCCCAAAAATGGCCCACAAATGATCTAAAAATGATCCAAAACAATGACAGAAAAATGGCCCAAAAATGGCCCAGAAATGGCCCCAAATGTCTCCAAAAATGGCCTAAAATGACCAAAATTGGACCAAAAAATGACGCAAAAATAACATGAAAATGACTCAAAAATAGCCCAAAAAATAGCCCCTAAAAGGCCCCATGAACGACCAAAAAATGACCAAAAAATCCCTCCATAAATGACCCAAAATGACGTAAAAATTGGACAAAAAATGGCCCAAAAATAGACCCAAAATACCTCCAAAAATAACCTGAAAATGACACAAAAAAGCTTAAAAATAGCCCCAAAAATGACCCAGAAATGGCCCAAAATGACCCAAAAATAGCCCTAAAAATGACCAAAAAACAGCCCAAAAATGACCAAAAAAAATATCCCAAAAAAGACTCAAGAAGGGCCCATAAATGACCCAAAAAATGGCAACGATATGCCCCCGAATATGGCCCAAAAATTGGCCAAGAAATGGCCCCGAAAATGAATCAGAAATGGCCCCGAAAATGACCAAAAAAAGACCCAAGAATGGGCCCAAAATGGCTCCGAAGGTGGCCCAAAGAATGAACCCCAAAGTGGCCCCAAAATAGTCCAAAATTGACCAAAAAATGGCCCCATAAGTGGTCCAAAAATAACCAAAAAATTGGCCCAAAAATGACCCCAAAATAGACCTTAACATTTATCCAAAAATGACCCAAAAATGGCCGTAAAATGGTTACAAAACTGGCCATAAAATGACCAAAAATTCACCCAAAAAATGACTCTAAAATGGCCTCAAAATTGACCAAAAAGGGCCCAAAACAACGACCAAAAATAGCCTCATATATGACCCAAAATGGCCCAAAAATAGCCCCAAAATGGCCTCAAAAATGACCCAAAAATGGCCCCAAATTGACCCAAAACTGGCCCTAAAAATGACCAAAAAAATGACTCAAAAGTGGGCCCAAAATGGCTCTGAAAATGGCCCTAAAAATGGCCTTAAAAATGACCCAAAAATAGGCCCAGAATAGCCCCAAAAATGGCTCAAAAATTACCAAAAAATAGCCCTAAAAATCACCCCAAAATGGCCCAAAAATAGTGCCCTAAATGACACAAAAATGGCCCTAAAATTACCCAAAAATGGCTCAAAAATGACGGAAAGATAAACACAAAAATGACCCAAAATGATCCCAAAATAGCACCATAAATGGCCCCAAAAATGGCCCCAAGAATGGCCCTAAAAATGACTCAAAATTGGCCATAAAATGATCTAAATTTTCCCCTATAAATGACCCCAAACAAGGCTCGAAATAGCCCCAAGAAATGACCTAAAAATGACCCAAAATGGCCCAAAAAATGCCCAAAAAATAGACCCTAAAAGGCCCTAAAAAAAGCCCCTAAAAGGCCCCCAAAATGGTCCAAAAATAACCCAAAAATTGGCCCAAAATTG
>JAVTVJ010011529.1:0-15123 GCA_034509425.1 Eopsaltria australis | reverse complement strand
AAAGGGACACTTTTTGTGTCCCGGCCCTAAGGCACTCTGCTCCCGGACACCACCTGAAATGCCGCATGGATCAAGATCCTTCCCAGACCCAAGCTGTCATCAACTAGAACTCTGGCTGCAATTGTAGGGCTAAATGCCTCCTAAAAACTGGCATCATGGATCTGGCGGGACTGAGTTTTCTTTCACGTGGAAAAGTGCCATCATTTGTATCGTAGGCCCCATGTCTGGGAGTCGACAGCCGCCGCTTCAAATTCCGCATGGAGCAAGATCCATCACAGACCCAAGCTGCCACCGACAAGGACCCTGGCTGCCCTTGCAGGGCCAAAACCCTCCTCCAAACTGCATCAAGTAAGTGGGGGGCAGAGTTCTCTTTCTCAGAGAAAAGGGACACTTTTTGTGTCCTGGCTTGAAGGCACTGTGCTCCTGGATGCCTTCTGAAATTCTGCATGGATCAAGATTCCTCGCAGACCCAAGCTGCCACCGACAAGGACCCTGGCTGCCCTTGCAGGGCCAAAACCCTCCTCCAAACTGACATCAAGAAACTGGGGGGCAGAGTTCTCTTTCTCAGAGAAAGGGACACTTTTTGTGTCCCGGCCCTAAGGCACTGTTCTCCCGGAAGCCTCCTGAAAATCCGAATGGATCAAGATCCTTCCCAGACCCAAGCTGCCATCAACTAGAACTCTGGCTGCAATTGTAGGGCTAAATGCCGCGTAAAAACTGGCATCATGGATCTGGAGGACTGAGTTTTCTTTCACATGGAAAAGCGCGATTGTTTGTATCGAAGACCCCATGTCTGGGAGTCGACAGCCGCCTCTTCAAATTCCGCATGGACCAAGATCCATCACAGACCCAAGCTGCCACCGACAAGGACCCTGGCTGCCCCTGCAGGGCCAAAACCCTCCTTCACACTGACATCAAGAAAGTGGGGGGCAGAGTTCTCTTTCTCAGAGTAAAGGGACACTTTTTGCATCCCGGCCCGAAGGCACTGTGCTCCTGGCTCCCTGCTAAAATTCCGCAGGAATCAAGATTACTCGCAGACCCGAGCTGCCACCTGAGAAGGACCCTGGCTGCCCTTGCAGGGCCAAAACCCTCCTCCAAATTGACATCAAGAAAGTGTGGGGCAGAGTTATCTTTCTCTGAGAAAAGGGACACTTTTTGTGTCCCGGCCCTAAGGCACTGTGCTCCCGGACGCCACCTGAAATGCCGAACGGATCAAGATCCTTCCCAGAACCAAGCTGCCATCAACTAGAACTCTGGCTGCAATTGTAGGGCTAAATGCCTCCTAAAAACTGGCATCATGGATCTGGGGTGGCTGAGTTTTCTTTCACATGGAAAAGCGCCATTGTTTGTATCAAAAGCCACTTATCTGGGAGTTGACAGCCACATGCTGAAATTCCGCATGGATTAAGATTCCTCGCAGACCCAAGCTACCACCGACAAGGACCCTGGCTGCCTTTGCAGGGCCAAAACCCTCCTCCAAACTGACATCAAGAAAGTGGGGGGCAGAGTTCTCTTTCTCAGAGAAAAGGGACACTTTTTGTGTCCTGGCTCTAAGGCACTCTGCTTCCGGACGCCACCTGAAATTCCGTATGGATCAAGATCCTTCCCAGACCCAAGCTGCCATCAACTAGAACTCTGGCTGCAATTGTAGGGCTAAATGCCTCCTAGAAACTGGCATCGTGGATCTGGGAGACTGAGTTTTCTTTCACGTGGAAAAGTGCCATCATTTGTATCGTAGGCCCCATGTCTGGAGTCGACAGCCGCCCCTTCAAATTCCGCATGGAGGAAGATCACTCACAGACTCAAGCTGCCACCGACAAGGACCCTGGCTGCCCTTGCAGGGCCAACACCCTCCTCCAAACTGACATCAAGAAACTGGGGGGCAGAGTTCCCTTTCTCAGAGAAAAGGGACACTTTTTGTGTCCCGGCCCTAAGGCACTGTGCTCCCGGATGCCTCCTGAAATTCCGTATGGATCAAGATCCGTCACAGACCCAAGCATCCACCGACAAGGACCCTGGCTGCCCTTGCAGGGCCAAAACCCTCCTCCAAACTGACATCAAGAAAGTGGGGGGCAGAGTTCTCTTTCTCAGAGAAAAGGGACACTTTTTGTGTCCCGGCCCTATGGCACTGTTCTCCCGGACGCCACCTGAAATTTCGTATGAATTAAGATTCCTGGCTGACGCAAGCTGCCATCAACTAGAACTCTGGCTGCAATTGTAGGGCTAAATGCGTCCTAAAAACTGGCATCATGGATTTGGGAGACTGAGTTTTCTTTCACGTGGATAAGTGCTATCCTTTCTATCGTAGGCCCCATGTCTTGGAGTCGACAGCCGCCTCTTCAAATTCCGCATGGATTAAGATCCATCACAGACCCAAGCTGCCATTGACAATGACCCTGGCTGCCCTTGCAGGGCCAAAACCCTCCTCCAAACTGACATCAAGAAACTGGGGGGCAGAGGTCTCTTTTTCAGAGAAAAGGGACACTTTTTGTGTCCCGGCACTAAGGCACTGTTCTCCCTGCTGCCTGCTGAAATTCTGTATGGAAAAAATTATTCGCTGACGCAAGCTGCCCTCAACCAGGACTCTGGTTGCATTTGTAGGGCTAAAATCCTCCACCAAACCGAAATCATGAATTTCGGGCCTAAGTTTTCTTTCGCGTGGATAAGTGCCATCATTTGAATCGTAGCCTGCCCTTGCAGGGCCAAAACCCTCCTCCAAACTGACATCAAGAAAGTGGGGGGCAGAGTTCTCTTTCCCAGAGAAAAGGGACACTTTTTGTGTCCCAGCCCTAAGGCACTGTGCCCCGCCACACCACAGAATGGTGTGTGGAGATGCTAAGTCGTAGTATCGTTCCCAGAACCCAAGCCATCAACAGAAGAGCTGCTGCAGATGGATGTGGAGAATATCTGCGTGAAAAACTGGAATCATGGATCTGGGGGGACTGAGTTTTCTTTCACATGGAAAAGCGCCAGTGTTTGTATCGAAGGCCACATATCTGGGAGTCGACAGCCGCATGCTGAAATTCCGCATGGATTAAGATTCCTCGCAGACCCAAGCTACCACCGAGAAGGACCCTGGCTGCCCTTGCAGGGCCAAAACCCTCCTCCAAACTGACATCAAGAAAGTGTGGGGCAGAGTTCTCTTTCTCAGAGGAACGGGACACTTTTTGTGTCCCGGTCCGAAGGCACTCTACACCCGGACGACACCTGAAATTCCGTATGGATCAAGACCCTTCCCTGACCCAAGCTGCCATTCACAAGAACTCTGGCTGCAATTGTAGGGCTAAATGCCTCCTAAAAACTGGCATCATGTATTTGGGAGACTGAGTTTTCTTTCACGTGGAAAAGTGCCATAATTTGTATTGTAGTCCCCATGTCTGGGAGTCGACAGCAGCCTCTTCAAATTCCGCATGGAGCAAGATCCATCAGAGACCCAAGCTGCCACCGAGAAGGACCCTGGCTGCCCTTGCAGGGCCAAAACCCTCCTCCAAACTGACATCAAGAAAGTGGGGGGCAGAGTTCTCTTTCTCAGAGAAAGGGACACTTTTTGTGTCCCGGCCCTAAGGCACTCTGCTCCCGGACGCCACCTGAAATTCCGTATGGATCAAAATTATTCGCTTACGCAAGCTGCCATTCACCAGGACTCTGGTTGCATTTGTAGGGCTAAAATCCTCCACCAAACCGACATCATGAATTTCGGGCCTAAGTTTTCTTTCACGTAGATAAGTGCCATCATTTGTATCGTAGGCCCCATGTCTGGGAATAAACTGCCGCCTCTTTAAGTTCCGCATGGATCAGGATTCCTCGCAGACCCAAGCTGCCACTGACAAGGACCCTGGCTGCCTTTGCAGGGCCAAAACCTTCCTCAAACTGACATCAAGAAAGTGTGGGGCAGAGTTCTCTTTCTCAGAGAAAAGGGACACTTTTTGTGTCCCGGACCGAAGGCACTGTTCTCCCGGATGCCTCCTGAAATTCCGTATGGATCAAGATCCCTCCCAGACCCAAGCTGCCATCAACTAGAACTCTGGCTGCAATTGTAGGGCTAAATGCCTCCTAAAAACTGGCATCATGGGTCTGGAGGACGGAGTTTTCTTTCACATGGAAATGCGCCATTGTTTGTATCTAAGACCCCATGTCTGGGAGTCGACAGCCGCCTCTTCAAATTCCGCATGGACCAAGATCCATCACAGACCCAAGCTGCCACCGAGAAGGACCCCGGCTGCCCTTGCAGGGCCAAAACCCTCCTCCAAACTGACATCAAGAAAGTGGGGGGCAGAGCTCTCTTTCTCAGAGAAAAGGGACACTTTTTGTGTCCGAGCCCTAGCACTGTTCTCCCTGCTGCCTGCTGAAATTCGCATTGGATCAGTTCCTCGACAGACCCAAGCTCCACGAGAAGCATGTGCCTCGCAGGCCAAAACCCTCTTCCAAAACTGACAGCAAGAAACTGGGGGCAAATTCTCTTTCTCAGAGAAAGACACTTATGTGTATCCACCCTTAAGCGCACTTGCTCCGGACGCCACCTGAAATTCCGCACGGATCAAAGATTTCCTTCCAGACCCAAGCGCCCATCAACTAGAACTCTGGCTACAATGTATGGCTAAATGCCTCCTAAAAACTGGCATCATGGATTGGAGACTAGTTTTCGTTCACGTTGCGAAAGAGTGCCATCATTTGATCGTAGGCCCATGTCTGGGAGTCGACAGCCGCCTCTTCAAATTCCGCAGCGGAAAGGGCCCAAAGGAACCATTTTTAACACAGGGACCCAAAAAGGCTGCCACCGATAAGACCCTGGCTGCCCTTGCAGGGCCAAAACCCTCCTCCAAACTGACATCAAGAAACTGGGGGGCAGAGTTCTCTTTCTCAGAGAAAAGGGACACTTTTTGTGTCCTGGCCCGAAGGCACTGTTCTCCCGGACGCCACCTGAAATTCCGCACGTATCAAGATCCTTCCCTAACCCAAGCTGCCATTAACTACAACTCTGGCGCAATTGTAGGGCTAAATGCCGCCCTAAAAACTGCAAATCATGGATCTGGAGACTGAGTTTTCTTCACATGAAAGCACCATCATTTTTATCGAAGACCCCATTACTGGGAGTCGACAGCTGCCTCTTCAAATTCCGCATGGAGCAATCCATACAGGCCCAAGCTGCACGCACAAGGGCCCTGGCATGCCCCTTGCAGGGCCAAACCCTCTCCAAACTGACATCAGAAAGTGGGGGCAGAGTTCTCTTTACTCAGAGAAAGGAACCACTTGTGTGTCACGGCCGAAGGCACTCTGCTTCCGAGACGCCACCTGTGAATACCGCGGATCAAGATCCTTCCCAGACCCAAGCTGCCATCAACTTAAACTCTGGCTGCAATTGTAGTGCTAAATGCCTCCTAAAAACTGGCATCATGGATCTGGAGGACTGAGTTTTCTTTCACATGGAAAAGCGCAATTGTTTCTATAGAAAACCACATATTGGAGGCTTTACTGTCGCATGTTGAAATTCGGCATGCATTAAGATTCCTCGCAGACCCAAGCTGCCACCGACAAGGACCCTGGCTGCCCTTGCAGGGCCAAAACCCTCCTCCAAACTGACATCAAGAAATTGGGGGGCAGAGTTCTCTTTCTCAGAGAAAAGGGACACTTTTTGTGTCCCGGCCCTAAGGCACTGTGCTCCCGAATGCCTGCTGAAATTCCGCATGGATCAAGATTCCTCGCAGACCCAAGCTGCCACCTACAAGGACCCTGGCTGCCCTTGCAGGGCCAAAACCCTCCTCCAAACTGACATCAAGAAAGTGGGGCCAGAGTTCTCTTTCTCAGAGAAAAGGGACACTTTTTGTGTCCCAGCCCTAAGGCACTGTGCTCCCGGACGCCACCTGAAATTCCCTATGGATCAAGATCCTTCCCAGACCCAAGCTGCCATCAACTAGAACTCTGGCTGCAATTGTAGGGCTAAATGCCTCCTAAAAACTGGCATCGTGGATCTGGGAGACTGAGTTTTCTTTCACGTGGAAAAGTGCCATCATTTGTATCGTATGCCCCATGTCTGGGAGTCGACAGCCGCCTCTTCAAATTCCGCATGGAGCAAGATCCCTCACAGACCCAAGCTGCCAGCGAGAAGGACCCTGGCTGCCCTTGCAGGGCCAAAACCATCCTCCAAACTGACATCATGAAACCGGGGGCCAGAGTTCTCTTTCTCAGAGAAAAGGGACACTTTTTGTGTCCCGGCCCTAAGGCACTGTGCTCCCGGAGGTCTCCTGAAAATCTGTATGGATCAAGATCCTTCCCAGACCCAAGCTGCCATCAACTAGAACTCTGGCTGCAATTGTAGGGCTAAATGCCTCCTAAAAACTGCCATCATGGATCTGGGGGGGCTGAGTTTTCTTTCACATGGAAAAGCGCCATTGTTTGTATTGAAGTCCACATATCTGGGAGTTGACAGCCGCATGCTAAAATTCTGCATGGATTAAGATTCCTCGCAGACCCAAGCTGCCACCGACAAGGACCCTGGCTGCCCTTGCAGGGCCAAACCCTCTTCCAAACTGACATCAAGAAACTGGGGGGCAGAGTTCTCGTTCTCAGAGAAAAGGGACACTTTTTGTGTCCCGGCCCTAAGGCACACTGCTCCCCGGATGTCTGCTAAAAATTCGGAATGGATCAAGATTCCTCGCAACCCAAGCTGCCACCGACAAGACCCTGGCTCACCTTTGAAGGCCAAAAACCCTCCTCCAAACTGACATCAAGAAACTGGGGGGCAGAGTTCTCTTCTCAGAGAAAAAGGGACACTTTTTGTATTCCGGCGCTAAGGCACTGTGCTCCCGGACGCCACCTGAGATGCCGCACGGATCAAGATCCTTCCCAGACCCACACTGCCATCAACCAGAGCTCTGGTTGCAATTGTAGGGCTAAATGCCTCCTTAAAACTGGATTCACGGATTTGGGAGACTGAGTTTTCTTTCAAGTGGATAAGTGCCATCATTTGTATCGTAGGCCCCATGTCTGGGAATGAGCTGCCGCCTCTACAAATTCCGCATGGAGCATGATCTCTCACAGACCCAAGCTACCACTGCGCAGGACCCTGGCTGCCCTTGCAGGGTCAAAACCCTCCTCCAAACTGACATCAAGAAAGTTGGGGGCAGAGTTCTCTTTCTCAGAGAAAAGGGACACTTTTTGTGTCCCGGCCCTAAGGCACTGTGCTCCCGGACGCCACCTGAAATTCCGTATGGATCAAGATCCTTCCCAGACCCAAGCTGCCATCAACTAGAACTCTGGCTGCAACTGTAGGGCTAAATGCCTCCTAAAATCTGGCATCATGGATCTGGGGGACTGAGTTTTCTTTCACGCGGAAAAGCGCCATTGTTTGTATCGAAGCCCCATGTCTGTAAGGTGACAGCCGCATCCGGAAATTCTGCACGGATTAAGATCCCTCGCAGACCCAAGCTGCCACCGACAAGGACCCTGGCTGCCCTTGCAGGGCCAAAACCCTCGTCCAAACTCACATCAAGAAACTGGGGGGCAGAGTTCTCTTTCATGGAGAAAAGGGACACTTTTTGTGTCCCGGCCCAAAGGCACTGTGCTCCCTGCTGCCTCCTGAAATTCCATGTGGATCAAGATTCCTCCCACACCCAAGCTGCCACCGACAAGGACCCTGGCTGCCCTTGCAGGGCCAAAACCCTCCTCCAAACTGACATCAAGAAAGTGGGGGGCAGAGTTCTCTTTCTCAGAGAAAAGGGACACCTTTTGTGTCCCGGCCCGAAGGCACTCTGCTACCGGATGCCACCTGAAATGCCGCACGGATCAAGATCCTTCCAGACCCAAGCTGCCATCAACTAGAACACTGGCTGCAATTGTAGGGCTAAATGCCTCCTAAAAACTGGCATCATGGATTTGGGAGACTGAGTTTTCTTTCTCGTGGATAAGTGCCATCCTTTATATCGTAGGCCCCATGTCTTGGAGTCGACAGCCGCCTCTTCAAATTCCGCATGGAGCAAGATCCCTCACAGACCCAAGCTGCCACCGACAAGGACCCTGGCTGCCCTTGCAGGGCCAAAACCCTCCTCCAAACTGACATCAAGAAACTGGGGGGCAGAGTTCTCTTTCTCAGAGAAAAGGGACACTTTTTGTGTCCCGGCACTAAGGCACTGTTCTCCCTGGTGCCTGCTGAAATTCTGTATGGAAAAAATTATTCGCTGACGCAAGCTGCCCTCAACCAGGACTCTGGTTGCATTTGTAGGGCTAAAATCCTCCACCAACCCGAAATCATGAATTTCGGGCCTAAGTTTTCTTTCGCGTGGATAAGTGCCATCATTTGAATCGTAGCCTGCCTTTGCAGGGCCAAAACCCTCCTCCAAACTGACATCAAGATACTTGAGGGCAGAGTTCTCTTTCTCAGAGAAAAGGGACACTTTTTGTGTGCCGGCTCTAAGGCACTGTGCTCCCGGACACCACCAGAAATGCCGAACAGATCAAGATCCTTCCCAGACCCAAGCTGCCATCAACCAGAACTCTGCTTGCAATTGTATGGATAAAGGCCTCCTAAAAACTGGAATCATGGATCTGGGGGGACTGAGTTTTCTTTCACATGGAAAAGCGCCATTGTTTGTATCGAAGGCCACATATCTGGGAGTTGACAGCCGCATGCTGAAATTCCGCATGGATTAAGATTCCTCGCAGACCCAAGCTGCCACCGACAAGGACCCTGGCTGCCCTTGCAGGGCCAAAACCCTCCTCCAAACTGACATCAAGAAACTGCGGGGCAGAGTTATCTTTCTCAGAGAAAAGGGACACTTTTTGTGTCCCGGCCCTAAGGCACTGTGCTCCCGGATGTCTCCTGAAATTCTGCATGCATCAAGATCCCTCACAGACCCCAGCTGCCACCGACAAGGACCCTGGCTGCCCTTGCAGGGCCAAAACCCTCCTCCAAACTGACATCAAGAAAGTGGGGGGCAGAGTTCTCTTTCTCGGAGGAAAGGGACACTTTTTGTGTCCCGGCCCTAAGCCACTGTGCTCCCTGCTGCCTCCTGAAATTCCGCATGGATTAAGATTCCTCGCAGACCCAAGCTGCCACCAACAAGGACCCTGGCTGCCCTTGCAGGGCCAAAACCCTCGTCCAAACTGACATCAAGAAACTGGGGGGCAGAGTTCTCTTTCTCAGAGAAAAGGGACACTTTTTGTGTCCCGGCCCTAAGGCACTCTGCCCCCTGCTGCCTCCTGAAATTCCGTATGGATCAAGATTCCTCGCAGACCAAGCTGCCACCGACAAGGACCCTGGCTGCCCTTGCAGGGCCAAAACCCTCCTCCAAACTGACATCAAGAAAGTGGGGGGCAGAGTTCTCTTTCTCAGAGAAAAGGGACACTTTTTGGTCCCAGCCCTAAGGCACTCTGCTCCCGGACGCCACCTGAAATTCCATATGGATCAAGATTCCTGGCTGATGCAAGCTGCCATCAACTAGAACTCTGGCTGCAATTGTAGGGCTAAATGCCTCCTAAAAACTGGCATCGTGGTTCTGGGGGACTGAGTTTTCTTTCACATGGAAAAGCGCCATTGTTTGTATCGAAGGCCCCATGTCTCTCAGTTGACAGCCGCATCCGGAATTTCCGCAAGGATTAAGATTCCTCGCAGACCCAAGCTGCCACCGACTAGGACCCTGGATGCCCTTGCAGGGCCAAACCTTCCTCCAAACTGACATCAATAAAGTGGGGGGCAGAGTTCTCTTTCTCAGAGAAAAGGGACACTTTTTGTGTCCCGGCCCGAAGGCACTGTGCTCCCTGATTCCGCCTGAAATTCCGTATCGATCAAGATTTCTCGCAGACCCAAGCTGCCACCGAGAAGGACCCTGGCTGCCCTTGCAGGGCCAAAACCCTCCTCCAAACTGACATCAAGAAAGTGGGGGGCAGAGTTCTCTTTCTCAGAGAAAAGGGACACTTTTTGTGTCCCGGCCCTAAGGCACTGTTCTCCCTGCTGCCTGCAGAAATTCCGCATGGATCAAGATTCCTCGCAGACCCCAGCTGCCACCGACAAGGACCCTGGCTGCCTTTGCAGGGCCAAAACCCTCCTCGAAACTGGCATGAAGAACCTGGGGGCAGAGTTCTCTATCTCAGAGAAAAGGGACACATTTTGTGTCCCGGCCCGAAGGCACTGTGCTCCCTGCTGCCTGCTGAAAATCTGCATGGAGCAAGATCCCTCACAGACCCAAGCTGCCACCGACAAGGACCCTGGCTGCCCTTGCAGGGCCAAAACCCTCCTCCAAACTGACATCAAGAAACTGGGGGGCAGAGTTCTCTTTCTCAGAGAAAAGGACACATTTTGTGTCCCGGCCCTAAGGCACTGTGCTCCCGGACGCCACCTGAAATGCCGCACGGATCAAGATCCTTCCCAGACCCAAGCTGCCATCAACTAGAACTCTGGCTGCAATTGTAGGGCTAAATGCCTCCTAAAAACTGGCATCATGGATTTGGGAGATGGAGTTTTCTTTCACGTGGAAAAGTGCCATCATTTGTATCGAAGGCCCCATGCCTGGGAGTTGACAGCCCCATGCTGAAAGTCCGCATGGATTAAGATTCCTCGCAGACCCAAGCTGCCACCGACAAGGACCCTGGCTGCCCTTGCAGGGCCAAAACCCTCCACCAGACTGACGTCAGGAAACTAGGGGGCAGAGTTCTCTTTCTCAGAGAAAAGGGAGACTTTTTGTGTCCCGGCCCTAAGGCACTCTGCTCCCGGATGCCTCCTGAAATTCCGTATGGATCAAGATCCCTCACAGACACAAGCTGCCACTGACAAGGAGCCTGGCTTCCTTTTCAGGGCCAAAACCCTCCTCCAAACTGACATCAAGATAGTGGGGGGCAGAGTTCTCTTTCTCAGAGAAAAGGGACACTTTTTGTTTCCCGGCTCTAAGGCACTGTGCTCCCTTCTGCCCCCTGAAATTCCGCATGGATCAAGATTTCTCGCAGACCCATGCTGCCACCGACAAGGACCCTGGCTGCCCTTGCAGGGCCAAAACCCTCCTCCAAACTGACATCAAGAAAGTGGGGGGCAGAGTTCTCTTTCTCAGAGGAAAGGGACACTTTTTTGTGTCCCGGTCTGAAGGCACTGTGCTCCCGGACCCCACCTGAAATTCCGTATGGATCAAAATTATTCGCTGACGCAAGCTGCCATCATCCAGGACTCTGGTTGCATTTGTAGGGCTAAAATCCTCCACCAAACCAACACCATGAATTTCGGGCCTAAGTTTTCTTTCACGTGGATAAGTGCCATCATTTTTATCGAAGGCCCCATGTCTGGGAATCAACTGCCGTCTCTTCAAATTCCGCATGGAGCAAGATCCCTCACAGACCCAAGCTGCCACCGACAAGGACCCTGGCTGCCCTTGCAGGGCCAAAACCCTCCTCCAAACTGACATCAAGAAAGTGGGGGGCAGAGTTCTCTTTCTCAGAGAAAAAGGGACACTTTTTGTGTCCCGGCCCTAAGGCACTCTGCTCCCGGATGCCTCCTGAAATTCCGCATGGATCAAGATCCCTCACAGACCCAAGCTGCCACCGACAAGGACCCTGTCTGCCCCTGCAGGGCCAAAACCCTCCTCCAAACTGACATCAAGACAGTGGGGGGCAGAGTTCTCTTTCCCAGAGAAAAGGGAGACTTTTTGTGTCCCGGCCCTAAGGCACTCTGCTCCCGGACGTCACCTGAATTTCCGTATGGATCAAGATTACTGGCTGACGCAAGCTGCCATCAACTAGAACTCTGGCTGCAATTGTAGGGCTAAATGCCTCCTAAAATCTGGCATCATGGATCTGGGGGACTGAGTTTTCTTTGACATGGAAAAGCGCCATTGTTTGTATCGAAGGCCACATATCTGGGAGTTGAGAGCCGCATGCTGAAATTCCACATGGATTAAGATTCCTCGCAGACCCAAGCTACCACCGAGAAGGACCACGGCTGCCCTTGCAGGGCCAAAACCCTCCTCCAAACTGACATCAAGAAAGTGGGGGGCAGAGTTCTCTTTCTCAGAGAAAAGGGACACTTTTTGTGTCCCGGCCCGAAGGCACTGTGCTCCTGGATGCCTTCTGAAATTCTGCATGGATTAAGATTCCTCGCAGACCCAAGCTGCACCCGACAAGGACCCTGGCTGCCCTTGCAGGGCCAAAACCCTCCTCCAAACTGACATCAAGAAACTGCGGGGCAGGGCTCTCTTTCTCAGAGAAAAGGGACACTTTTTGTGTCCCGGCCCGAAGGCACTGTTCTCCCGGAAGCCTCCTGAAAATCCGAATGGATCAAGATCCTTCCCAGACACAAGCTGCCATCAACTAGAACTCTGGCTGCAATTGTAGGGCTAAATGCCGCGTAAAAACTGGCATCATGGATCTGGAGGACTGAGTTTTCTTTCACATGGAAAAGCGCGATTGTTTGTATCGAAGACCCCATGTCTGGGAGTCGACAGCCGCCTCTTCAAATTCCGCATGGACCAAGATCCATCACAGACCCAAGCTGCCACCGACAAGGACCCTGGCTGCCCCTGCAGGGCCAAAACCCTCCTTCACACTGACATCAAGAAAGTGGGGGGCAGAGTTCTCTTTCTCAGAGTAAAGGGACACTTTTTGCATCCCGGCCCGAAGGCACTGTGCTCCTGGCTCCCTGCTAAAATTCCGCAGGAATCAAGATTACTCGCAGACCCGAGCTGCCACCTGAGAAGGACCCTGGCTGCCCTTGCAGGGCCAAAACCCTCCTCCAAACTGACATCAAGAAAGTGTGGGCAGAGTTCTCTTTCTCAGAGAAAAGGGACACTTTTTGTGTCCCGGCCCTAAGGCACTGTGCTCCCGGACGCCACCTGAAATGCCGCACGGATCAAGATCCTTCCCAGAACCAAGCTGCCATCAACTAGAACTCGGGCTGTATTGTAGGGCCAAATGCCTCCTAAAAACTGGCATCATGGATTTGGGGGCTTATTTTCTTTCAATGAAAAGCGCCATGTTCTGTATCAAAAGCACTTATCTGGGAGTTGACAGCCGCATGCTGAATTCCGCATGGATTAAGATTCCTCGCAGACCCAAGCTGCCAAGGTGCCACAATAAAGAGCCCTGGCTGCCCTTGCAGGGCCAAAACCTCCTCCAAACTGACATCAAGAAACTGGGGGGCAGAGTTCTCTTTCTCAGAGAAACGGGACACTTTTTGTGTCCCGGCTCTAAGGTACTGTGCTCCCGGACGCCACCTGAAATGCCACACGTATAAAGATCCTTCCCAGACCCAAGGTGCCATCAACTAGAACCCTGGCTGCAATTGTAGGGCTAAATGCCTCCTAAAAACTGGCATCATGGATTTGGGAGACTGAGTTTTCTTTCACGTGGAAAAGTGCTATCATTTGTATCGTATGCCCCATGTCTGGGAGTCGACAGCCGCCTCTTCAAATTCCGCATGGAGCAAGATCCATCACTGACCCAAGCTGCCACCGAGAAGGACTCTGGCTGCCCTTGCAGGGCCAAAACCCTCGTCCAAACTGACATCATGAAACCGGGGGCCAGAGTTCTCTTTCTCAGGGAAAAGGGACACTTTTTGTGTCCTGGCCCGAAAACACTGTTCTCCCTGCTGCCTGCTGAAATTGCGCATGGATCAAGATTCCTCGCAGACCCAAGCTGCCACCGACAAGGAGCCTGGCTGCCCTTGCAGGGCCAAAACCCTCCTCCAAACTGACATCAAGAAAGTGGGGGGCAGAGTTCTCTTTCTCAGAGAAAAGGGACACTTTTTGTGTCCCGGCCCTATGGCACTGTTCTCCCGGACGCCACCTGAAATTTCGTATGAATTAAGATTCCTGGCTGACGCAAGCTGCCATCAACTAGAACTCTGGCTGCAATTGTAGGGCTAAATGCCTCCTAAAAACTGGCATCATGGATTTGGGAGACTGAGTTTTCTTTCACGTGGATAAGTGCCATCATTTGTATCGTAGGCCCCATATCTGGGAGTCGACAGCCGCCTCTTCAAATTCCGCATGGAGCAAGATCCATCATAGACCCAAGCTTCCACCGACAAGGACCCTGGCTGCCCTTGCAGGGCCAAAACCCTCCTCCAAACTGACATCAAGAAACTGGGGGGCAGAGTTCTCTTTCTCAGAGAAAAGGGACACTTTTTGTGTCCCGGCACTAAGGCACTGTTCTCCCTGGTGCCTGCTGAAATTCTGTATGGAAAAAATTATTCGCTGACGTAAGCTGCCCTCAACCAGGACTCTGGTTGCATTTGTAGGGCTAAAATCCTCCACCAAACCGAAATCATGAATTTCGGGCCTAAGTTTTCTTTCGCGTGGATAAGTGCCATCATTTGAATCGTAGCCTGCCCTTGCAGGGCCAAAACCCTCCTCCAAACTGACATCAAGATACTGGAGGGCAGAGTTCTCTTTCTCAGAGAAAAGGGACACTTTTTGTGTCCCGGCCCTAAGGCACTGTGCTCCCGCACACCACCTGAAATGCCGAACAGATCAAGATCCTTCCCAGACCCAAGCTGCCATCAACCAGAACTCTGCTTGCAATTGTATGGATAAAGGCCTCCTAAAAACTGGAACGATGGATCTGGGGGGACTGAGTTTTCTTTCACATGGAAAAGCGCCATTGTTTGTATCGAAGGCCACATATCTGGGAGTTGACAGCCGCATGCTGAAATTCCAGATGGATTAAGATTCCTCGCCGACCCAAGCTTCCACCGACAAGGACCCTGGCTGCCCTTGCAGGGCCAAAACCCTCCTCCAAACTGACATCAAGAAAGTGTGGGGCAGAGTTCTCTTTCTCAGAGGAACGGGACACTTTTTGTGTCCCGGTCCGAAGGCACTCTACACCCGGACGCCACCTGAAATTCCGTATGGATCAAGACCCTTCCCTGACCCAAGCTGCCATTCACAAGAACTCTGGCTGCAATTGTAGGGCTAAATGCCTCCTAAAAACTGGCATCATGTATTTGGGAGACTGAGTTTTCTTTCACGTGCAAAAGTGCCATAATTTTTATTGTAGTCCCCATGTCTGGGAGTCGACAGCAGCCTCTTCAAATTCCGCATGGAGCAAGATCCATCACAGACCCAAGCTGCCACCGAGAAGGACCCTGGCTGCCCTTGCAGGGCCAAAACCCTCCTCCAAACTGACAGCAAGAAACTGGGGGGCAGAGTT